>CAJVSB020000105.1:0-87101 GCA_911865555.2 Thlaspi arvense
GAGAGAGGGAGGGAAATAAAATTTTAGGGAGGGAGAGAGGGAGGGAAATGTGGGTGGACAAAGCATTAAATATTATTAAAGAAATTAATTACATCTCACATGGACAAAAAAAAAGTAATTAATATTTATAAGTTGAGAAAAAAATAAAAGAAAAAATATATTCTTCTCTAACGTTAAAATTTATAACCTTTCTGCACTTCAATATTTGTCATTTATTCTATTTTTTATTTTTCTTTACATATATTTTTATCCATTTTATAATCTGTAACTAATATAATTTAAGAACTGTGATTGTCCTTTCTAAAGATACACTTTTACAAATTCAAATTAGTTCTTTTTTGTAAATATAAAAAATATCATACCACATATATCACTACTATTAGGTGTCTTATTACTCTATTTAAATATATTTGAATAAATTATTTGGAAATATATTATTTTAATATTTTGTATTACTATATTAAATTTAAATTTAATTTTTTTAAATAGATACAAACTATTTTAAAAATATAGAATATCTAATTTTTTTTCACTTCAATTCCAATTCAAATATGGGAGGATGAGGAGGTAATGCTTTGTCCACAATTTGTATTGTATGCCAATGTCAAATAACTTAATATATATATATATATATATATAACATGGGGAGTTTGGGGTGGAGAGTTGGTACTGTAGTAACCAAACCTGGACTCGAACCCGCCTAAATATGTATTTACATCCATATTTAATTAAAGAAATAGACTTTTAGCCCAAAGAGCCAACAAATACCCAAGTTGGACTTCATTTTCCTGTGAGTTTTGGATTTTCAATTTTTTTGCAAATAAAAGAAAAGTAAAAATTAAAATGGCATAACTTTGTTATATATATTTCAAAATTTTATTTTTTTCTTATTTAATTATATTTAAATTATTTTTTAAATAAACTGCTTAAATATTAATTTAATTATTATTCTTATTTTTTAACATATATGAATTTATTAGTAGCTCAATTTATAAAAAACTATTTAATATTTTCATATGTATATATACACATATATTCACTCTTATCTTTTTTATTTTTATTTTTTAAAGTATTCAATATTGTATATATTAAATCTATCTTCACTCTTGTGTGGTAAAGTCAATGCCCAAACTCATCTAAGCTCAATCTATAATGACAATGGGTCAACTTTCTGTAAGTAACATGATATATTGTATACATCTACATGTGCGTTCCTTATTTTATTCAAGTGATTTGGAAGATTTAACAGTTAATGTGGGAAGAAACCAGTGAATTGTTTTGAGATTGTTTTTTGATTATGTATATAACGTAAATGTATTTATTCTAATTTTTGTAATTTGTTTTTACTACTATATTGTTAAAGATGAGATAGTGAGAGATCTATTATAAAAATGATGTCCCCAAAGCACATTTTAAAATATCTGATACCTATCTCATATCTTCTTTGTTACATTATTGGATGTTTCAGTTTGGACCTAACATTTGACTTTATTTTCCAAGAAAACTAATTAATTGAAGCATATTCAGTTAATTCGGGCATTCTATCTCCCTAGTGTTCGATGAATTATAAATGAAAAACAGTCTCGTCACTAAATTAGCAATAGAAAATATGTTCCATCATTAAATTAGTGATGAATTACCAACAAAATGTATGATTCTGTTACTAAATTAGTAACAGATTACCAATAAAACTTATGTTTATTGCTAAATTAGTGACAGATTTAGCGACGGATTGACGGTCTGTCGCTAAATTAGTGACAGATTTGGTGACGGATTGGTGGTCCGTCGCTAAATTAGCGACAGATTTAGTGACAGATTAATTGTCTGTCGCTAAATTAGCGACGAATTTACCGATAGACACCAATCTGTTGCTAAATTAGCAACGGATTTATTAACAGATTGGTATTCTGTTGCTAAATTACCGACAGATTGGTGGTCCGTCACTAATTCGGTGGCAGATTTGTGATCCGTCACTAATTTATCGATGAAATTAGTGACGGATTGGTGGTTCGTCACTGAATCGTGATGGATTACCGAAGGAAAGTTTCTCCGTCGCTAAATTAGCAACGAATGACCAACGGATTGCTGTCTGTCACTAAATTAGCGACGGATTTAGTGATAGATTGCTGTCCGTCGCTGATTTAGCGACGAATTGGTAATCCGTCGCTAATCCGTTGCTAATTGGCGACGAACTATTCCATCGCTGATTTTCTATTGCTGAAGTCTTGTTTTCTTGTAGTGCAGGTCATATATAAAGTAATATGATAGAGAAGCTGTGTAACATCCCAAACCAAGTTTGGAAGCACATTAGGATGCATAACCTTGGCATGTGCATTATTACATGCATTTCATACATTATACCCAATATATGTATGTAGGATTATCTTAAACTAAGGAAAAATTTATTTTATTTTTGCTTGTCCACAATATTAGAAAGGGTTAGAGAAGCTTTATGAAGCATTAAAATGTGGGATTTATATGATAGTGGAAGAAGTTAGAACGAAAAATAATATTGGAAGGAAAAAACCTTAGGTTATGTAACTTATAACGAAAAAATAATAAGTCTACAACTTAAATAAATTTAATTAGAAAATTTATTTAGTTGATTAGTCTAGTTTAGACCTTTGGCTTGGAAGGAGAAGAAAGGTATTAGGATAATTGTTTAGGGTTAAAAGTGGAATTAGAACTCAAAAAGGGCATGAAAGGAAACCAAAAATTAAGAGATGGGCATTGGGCCATCTCACAAGGGGTTGTTTTGGGGTCCTCTTTGCCAACTTAAGGAGGGGGCATATAAAAGCCCTTGAGGCTCTAGAAGTGCGATGAGACAAGGGAGAAATGGAGAGACGAAAGGAAGAAGAAGAAAAAAGGTATATAGCTATTTTCTATAACTTTCATTTTTGTGTAGAAATTCTTTTAAATTTGATTTTGCCTTCCATTTTTCTGTCATCTAGAGGAGAGAACAAGAGATTTTTAACCTGATTATATGCTGAAATTATGCGTGGCCGAAATCTAGAGAGAGAAGAAATCTATGCAACTTGATGAAATTCAGAAGAAAACTTGTGAGAATCTTGTTTTGCTCTAGGAAACTTGTATTTCAATGATTTAATTTTGAGTTTTCATATTATCCATGAAGCTGAAAATAAGGTAGAAATAAGGGAGATCATGTTGACGCAAAGAAAGGAAATAAAATGGTAATAAATGTTAGAGAATTAAGTCAAAAACTTAAGGTAGAGCCATTCTAGGTATGCAAAAAATTTTCTACAAGAACTTAAGGGGACCGAACCATTAAGGGCTAGGAAAAGCCTCCAACTTGGCTTGAACTACTACTATTGTATGCTAGATGATAGCTACACCAAAGGAGACAGAAGCATTTATAACAAATCAAAATTTGAGCTCTAATGTAGCTTGCACTTAGTTAAGAGATAAGAAATAATGTGTAGAAATTTTCTACAATGTCTTTTGTGTAAGCCACAAAATTAGGGGAACTAAATGAGCTCCAAAATGAGTTTAACAAGTAGCTAGGTTGGTGGATTAACTAGCCTAAGGAGGGGAGTTAGTAAGAGAGCTGAATTAAAACTCAACTTATACAAAACTAGCGAATGAAAGTAAAATGCTTATGGGCAGAAGTTTACAATATAAAATTCTGCAGTCTAAATCACTTAATTTAAACTTTTAGGAGATAAAATGAAGCTTGAAACAAAGGTAATTAAGTGGCTCAAATGAAGATTAAACTGACTTAGCAAGGGAAAGTAAGAAGAGAATCAAACTTTGCTTAAAACCCTAATCAAACCTAATCAAAAGTATAGGGATATAAATGCTAAATTTCATAAGTATTTTGAAAATGACTAATGTTTTTGTAGAGATATACTCCTCTCTAGTGGCACGAGATAGGCCTTATAAAGGGGTTAGAAAGGTGTTCAAAAAAAGGCACCAAGTCAAGAAAATAATATAGCTCAAAATACAAATCAACTTAAAGCTAATCTTATATGTAGATGCTAATCACTCCTACAACTTAAGAGACTTAGAGAATGAATTTTGGGCCTTCCAAAGAAAATTTAAGAGAGCTGAAATGTGGCCAAAGTTAAGCCTAGAAAAGGGCAAAGTTGGGTTTGAAACTAAGTTAGACCTAATAAGTGTAGGAATTGTTAGTAGAAAATTTTGCTTTGAAGGATTGATTTCGCAACACTTGTACCCCTCTAGGGAGACACTAAAGGGTGCTGAGTTGAGGCTTAAAGAAGGCCTTAGGATAGACACCAAACTAGAGAACTAGAGAAGTAGTCAAGGGTTAACATGAACTATGAAGAAAGGTGAGGTTAAGAGGAGAACTAAATTTTCAGCTATGAAGGATTAGAGCCAGACCACCTAGGCAACTAAAATGAATTGTGTTAAGAATAGCTAGGGAATTAAGAGACAATGAGGATTAATTAAGAGGTTTGAACCAAAGAAGACTAAATTGGAGATGAAAACTTAGGAAAATTTGAGTGAAATGAAAGTAACAAGGGTGCTGAATTTTTATAAGAAAAGTAAGGGGTTGATAGAGTATTTTAGTTAATTCAATTACCTTAGAATATTAGAATGAGTTACATCTCAAGACCCTCAAGTGACTTAGTAGATGGCTAATGAAAACCTACAGTAAGAGAGTACCCTAAAAACTAACAATCTGACCTAGATATTAAGCAAACCAAGGAGTAAAATCCCTATCAAGATTATATGGCAGAAATTATGAGAGTGTATACTGAATTTTTGAAGTTAAAATAAGACTTAATTAAAGATTAATAAGAGACCTAGAGGTACATAAGGTCAAGGGAGGAACAAGAGTCAAAGAAAAACCAAAAATTTAAAGTAAGTCTAGCTAGAGTATGAACAAAGGGAATGTTGAAAATCTTAGGGGAAATAAGAGATTTAAGAAGACAAATTAGAACCTCTAAAAGCTACTTGAGAGAAGCTCGAAATAGGGAAAGACAAGGGGAGAATTTGGTTGGAATGGAAAAGGAAAAATTAGTGCAAGTGTGGTAAGGAAAACAAGCTTAAATTTGAATTCGTAAAGGATTAATGGCAAACAAGAACTTTTTTGTGACCTTAACGTACATTGGCCAGGACTTTTAGAGACTGAAAAGAGTTCTAAACTAAGGTGAATAGATGGCATAAATGATGATTGAGTTAACCTAGAAAGAAGAATTGGGAAAGAACCAAATCTGGTTTAAATCTAAAATATACCTAGCTAAATAATTAGGAAGTTATGAGCTAAAAATGTTAAGTAGAAAAGTCTGATTTGGGATATGATCTTAGAGGAGTTATAACCCTTTTACAGGACATGAAATGGTGTAGGATTAAAAGCCAAAGAGCAATCGAAAGATGGACACAAAATTGAGGAAAGGAATAAAGCACTAAAAGCAAGATAAATGTGGGAATATGAGTGCAAAAAATTCCTAACAACTTAAAACACTTGAGAAATGAGTTTTAAGTCTTCAAATAAACCTCAAGAAAGTTAGGACTTAAGCGTAGTCAAGGTAAATAGAGGAATGGAGCAAGACAATGAGGAGATGAGAAGATAGCAATTTAAGAAAGCATAGAAATTTAAGGAAAAAGAAATTTTTAACTAAACAAGTTAAGGAATTTAGTATGCATTTTCATAAGATATTTATGCATTGCACTTGCATTTGCGTTCATCCACTTGCAGGAAAAGGGGGAGATAGACATAAATAAAAGTCTTGACAGATAGTTTTAAGAATACAACTGTGGATTGCATGCCATGTGATTTTCCTCATAAACTTAGTGCTTTCAAAATAAATGAAAGAAAGTGAATTTTATTTTCAAACTAATGATTTTAATTTTTATGCTTTAGTTGTATTTTTATAAAATGGAAACATGAATTATTATTTTCTATTATATAGTTATTTTATTGAAATGTATGTCATGGTTGTTTTATTAAAATATATGCCATTCACTTGGATAATCTGTTGGGTAGTCATGAGTACGGATTTAGACCTATGGTAGTGTTACATGACCTTGGCCTAGTGGGGGTTTAGAGCGCCAACAAACTATGTGTGTTTGCCCATATGAGTGGTGCCCATGAAACAAGTCTCATAACCAGTAGCACCCAATAGATTTAGACTTGTGTGATATGGATGATTGCTTAGATTTTATTTTGGTCTATTTGTACGTTTGACCCGAACTTGTAAGAAAGCTAGTATGTTTTGCTTCATTTCAAAGCTGTTTTATATGTTTTTAGCTATAACTAGATTTACAGGCTCAACAGGTGATATGGCATGGTTTTGCAATGATGTTTATATGAGTAAATTCTTCACAATGTGATGACATGTTATCATATGAATTTTTATCTGAATGAATAAAAATTTCCATTCATAAAGTTTATCTAATTGTTTGGAAAATATTCCTATTTCCTTAATTTTAGTTGAAAAATTATTCATTGGGATGATAGTCTTACTCTTTTATTTTTTCCCCCGTACAGATGCTAGAAGAATACAGCCCAAGATAATAGCATATGCATTAGCATTCATACATTAGTGGAGGTTGAGCTAGCAGGATTTCTTTTGTATTTATTAACTGTT
Source organism: Thlaspi arvense (assembly GCA_911865555.2). NCBI lineage: Eukaryota > Viridiplantae > Streptophyta > Magnoliopsida > Brassicales > Brassicaceae > Thlaspi > Thlaspi arvense. Next base: position 6,573 of record CAJVSB020000105.1, read on the forward strand.
AGTAAATTAGATAGGCTTGTATTGTAAATTTTGTCTAAGTGAGAAGTCATATATATGTTGGGATTGGAGCTGCAGTAGTTAAGTTAGTATGGTATAGTTGTGATGTATACTTTATTTTTGTTACTTGACTAGTTTATGAACATGGACATGTGTGGCTTATGTATAAGTAAATTTATTGCATTACTATTTGATGTCTAGATATACATAGCAGACATACCAATGCCACAAATATTACAGGTCATGAGACTAGAGATATTAAATAAGGGTTACAACAACCGTCATACTGCCAGACTTTGGGAATAGTAGTGAGTGGCTGCTTCCCAATTGTCATACCTTGCTCACAAGTTGCTTGAATCATAAATTGAGAAAGTGGGGTCTAAACACTATTGCAAATTAAGTTCAAGAGATTCCTTTAAGAACTAGCATCCACTTTGATTGAAGATCTTGATCAAGGTTATTGAGCCATTAATTAGCATAACTATATACTGAAGTTCTAATTAGGGGTGTTCGCGGTGTATGTTTGGTCTAGTTTGAATCTCAACTCCAAATTAAACCATATTTGATAGTTTGTATTTTTTACAAATCAAACCAAACTATGAATCCTTAAAAATCAAACTGAACAAAATCACAGTTTGCGGTTTGGTTTGGCTTCAAACCACAATTTGTTGGTCGCTTATGTGATAAATAAAATTCACTATTTTAACAAAAATTTTGACAAAATATCTTCTAAAATTGGACATTCGAAAATTTTATTAAACCTATTAAATACTCACATCAAATGAAGAAGAGTTCAATACTATCATTTCCGACCACCAATATTCTTAAAGTCCAAATTCAACACATAAAATGAAAAATATTAAAAATAAAATAAAATGCCACATGCTTAAAGTTTCAATTCCTTTACAGCCCAAAGATAACTTTTATTTAAGATTCTCATTCAACATTACCTTTTCTTTTAACTTGAGAATATCACATATTCTCTACTGGCAAATGTTGATGCATTTGTCATAGCACATATCTGTTAGCTTTGCCACTATTTCATTCAACAGCTTTGCCACTATTTCATTCAACATTGTGTTTTCTTTTTCTTACTGCACAGAATTGTAAAAGTAAAATCTAAGCCATGAAAATATTAACCTTGAGGAGCTTGTAACCCTGTGGTTTCCTAAAGAGCAACAATTTAACAGCATTGCTAGAACAATATGTTTTGCATATGTAATTTTTTTTGTTCCTTTTTATTTTGTCCTTCTATTTGTTTAGAATACTAATTAACATGTATTTGAATTAACTGAAAAAAAATCCTATTAATACTTATTCGTTCTAATTGGCCATAAAGACGGGCAATGTAGCACAATAAAGTGTTTCAAGCAAAAATGGGGACTTTGTAAGGCATTTTGACAAATAGCACAATAAAGAAGAAAATGGAAGAAGAAGATGAAGAAATCACTAATTGACAAATAGCCACGAGACTACCACTCTTGGATCGATTGAACCACCCTTGGGTTGTGTTATAGGTTATAGGTTCCTCAAGAAAATGGAAGAAGTTGAGATCGTCAGCGAAGAAATCCATGAATAAAATCACAAGAATAAGAAGAAGAAATCACATATGAAGGAAGAAAATCCAAGATGAAAAGTATTACCAGCAAAGTAGAGATTTCTTTCTCAACATTGGAGATGAGCGACTACAACAGAGAAAAAGAAAGTTAGGGTTAATGTTGTGATGATATATATATATATATATATGAAGTCCATGATTTAGTTTGGTTTATGTGGTGTAGTTTAGTAGTCAAACCCTAAACTAGATCGTGAGGAAAAAATATGGTTTAAACCGAATTGAACCTAAATGTGACCTATATGAAACCGAATCAAACCATGATTTGGTTTGATTTAATCAGTTTGGTTTGGTCTAATGAACACCACTAGTTTTAATATAGTTCTCTTACCTTTATTTATGTCACACAATAGCATTCTGGATTGATTGCTTAGCCTGTTTCATTTAAGATGATTACCTCTTTTTTTATCAAAGCCATTAAGCAAATTAACCTTAATAAATAACAAAATACATAGCATGTTAATCAAATGAAAATAAATCCATAAAATGATATTAATAACTTGAGTTTGTTCATCACTTTTTTTTTAAGGGAATAAGAAAGAAAGAGTAGTAGCCCAAAAAAAAAAAAAAAAAAACATTGATAGCTTGCAGTTGGATATAAGTAAGTTAAATGGGAACCATAATTTAGGATATTATTTTTTGATAAATTTGGTATTTTAGTTATGGATTAAAATAAAAAATATGTATATTTTGCTAATTGCTAGAATATGCAACCTTCACTCAATGGCAAATAATGAACTAAAATTGTAATTTATTTATCTCATCATTTTTTCAGTTGCATTTTCATTATAAATAAGGAGGAAAGAACAACATCAAAAGAAAATATAAATAAATAAAATACCTAGCAGTTGAGATCAGAGACTTGATTGCTTATTTGTGGTAATCAATCTCCTCCTCAACTTCAAAAGTTTTGTCTACTTAACAGTTATAGACACACACACACACACACACTCACTCATTTACATGTGTTTCTTAATGAAATAATCTTTCTAGACATTAAGCCAATGACTAATATATGAGTGTCAATCATGAATTTTTAGTTTGAAAAATGCCCATACGAAAAGCTTAAATTGTACATACATACAAACATACATAATCAAAAAGCTTTAAAATCCATTGCAATCAAAAGTAGTTAGAACCTGTGGGTCCAAATAGTAATATTTTAATAAACTTGTGTGCTTAGATATTGCATTTAAAAAAAAATGAAACATTCATTGATATAAGAGATCAAATATGTGAGATAAATCATGAAGCATAGAATCGCAAACAACCTTTCAAACATATAGTGGAAGACTATCCATGTGGTTGTCAAGCTTTGTCATCAACTCCATAGCACTAAATTCCAAACAACGTCATCATCTTAGATAGAGTCATGTACTATAATAAGCTGAAACGATCAATATGTATGGGCACACTTGAAAAGCATTGATATGGTCTTTTTTAAGTCAACATGGGTGAACAATCTATTATGCGATTTTAACATAAAGAAAGATCTTTACATTGAATGCACAGCTACAATTAGAGGAATATATATGATCCCCACAAAGAAAAAATTACAATGGAGACGAAAAACCCATGCTAATCTAGGGCGACATACTAAGGGAAAAGCTCTATAGAAGGCTATCATCATGGCTATTATTGTAGCAAAAAGCATTATCACTTCTATCAACAACTTTAGTGTTGAAGATTTCAAATAATCTTCTTCCACATAATCGGAGAAGAAAATGGACAGAAAAATAGTACTGATGCCGATGAGAGAAGCATTGCAATTCCCTTTGAGACAAGCGAAATCTTGAAAAGATTTCTATTTTCCAAATTATATGTGCTTGTGATGTTAATGGAATCTCCAAGTACTATAAATATTGCCATGAATATGAATATTGCAACTACACCGCATGACTTAGCAATATCTCTAATATCTTGCTCTCCTTTCCTCAATTCTTCATGTGCTTTAAAAATAACTTGTGTGGTGTTAAACCATCAGCATTTGTCATCTCCTTAAACATTAAAGAGAACTATTTAAATACCATTTAATAGAAAAAGAAATAGGGCTTAAAGTTTTAGGTAGGCAACATAATTGATATATAAAAGCTTCAAAATTTCCATCACAATGATCCAAGAAGAATGAATATGGTGTTTAAATAGTCTTGAGTTCAACATTTGATCTTTTAGTAGTAAATTATACACGTATTAGTTATCTATCCAAGTATATATAAATTTTTGTGAAACCCAATGAAAGAATGCATGTATTATATGCATGAATGGATTTAAATTGGTCAATAGTTTTGCTTAAAATTTGTAATTTTTGCTTTCATTTTATAATTCATATCCATTTTTTTTCCAAATGGAAATATGCCAGTTGATGTGATCAACCAAGTTCCAAAATGGAAAAGAAAGAAAACAATTCGCAATTGTACAAGCACATTACAAGCAAAAACCCAAAACCATTGTCAACTAAAACCCACACGAGAACCAAGACCAAAACCAAGCAACTTGACAACCACCAACAAGAGAAGCCTCACAAGATGATAAGCAATATTACAATCAAGTTAACCAAGAAAAGAATGAAGTCCAAAATCAATATTCATTACACACAATAAACACTTAACTCCACATTGGGACTATGACATTGTGAGATCCTAAACCTAGAAGTTAATCCCTAAATAACTAACTAACTAACTAACTAAATAAATAAATAAAAGTATTAAAATAAATAATAAAATAATAATAGTAATTTGCTAAAGCATGAAAGTAGGAAAGGAACTTTCTTGACATGGGGCATTAGTCTGAAGTCTGAAGGTTAAATGAGGGAATTAGGAAAAGTAATTAGAGGGTAGGGGCATGGAAGGAAGAAGTTAGTGAAGCACCAAGGCTATTTTTGTCATTTTACATTACCTAGGCTTTGAAAACTGCCTTATTGTGGCGTATTCTATAGTTAGTAGATCAATTGAGTGAAAAGAATGAGAGACAAGGTGAAATCCTTGATTTTGGTTAAGGGTCAATTAGAAGATAAGAAGGACTTAATTGAATAAAATAAAGGGAAAGGGATTTAATTGGAAGTTGTAGGGGTGTAATTGATGCAATTAAAAGAATCGGGGCTTAAATTGAAGAAAGTAAGGGGTATAATTGGAGAAATTGAATCAAATAAAGCTTAATTAGGAAATCAAGGGCTAAATTGAAAGAAATTAAAGTGGAAGGGACCAAGCACAGTAAGTTCAAGGGGGTCAAATAAAACCCAACCAGGGATTGATTTGAAAGAAATTGAAAACTTAAGGACCAAATTGAGGCCTGGTGGAAGTTGACTATTTCAGGTCAGTGAGTGTGGCGGCCACTAAGTCAATTGGACGTGTTTAAACCGAATTTAAATGCCTTAAATAAATTAAGATACATCCATCCATGAATTTTGAGACAAACCCCTCAATCAATTGTGAGTTTCCCGTCCTAAATCGCTAGAATTTCACCCTATTGATCAAGTGCTCTAATCGAAAATTTTTTGACTTCAGTAAACTACAATAGTAATTGGCCACTAAAACTTGGATTTTGATTTCTATAGTTCAATTACCTAATTGTTACAAGCCCCATCGGTTTAGTTTTCCTTCAATTCACCATTGTTCTTGTTGATCGTAAGTTCAGCCATTTAAAAGGAAAACACGTAACTTTTTTAGCCTTTTCGGCCACCAGTTAATTGAAAAGACGTTGACCTAGCCTCGTTGGATGCTTTTAAACCTTGATTGGCCATCAGATTGCATCGAGTACTTAGGTAAATTTGAAATTTTGGTTTTGGATTATTCGGTTTGTTTTAGGGGAAACGGGTGAGGAAGAAAAGACCCATTCTGTGCTAGTCCAATCAGATTGGCTTGGCTAGATTAAGCTAGGTTTGGCTGATTCAGTCTAGTTCGAGAGTCATATGGGGTGGTTCATACCAGTTTTGAAAGAATTAGGTTTGGTTAATTTGGTCTTGAGAGGTTTCCTGACTGGTTCAATCTAGTTTTGAGCACTTTTAGACTAGTTTAGCATGGGTTTGATCTGATTTGATGTTCATTTGAGTAAACCAATTTGGTTTAAGAGTTTTTAGCACTGGTTCAAGCTAGTTTTGTGGTGTTTGGGTTGGTTCAAGTCAGTTCAGTGATGTTTGGGACTGGTTCAAATTGGTTCAGTTGTATGTTTAGAGGTGATTGGGGCAGTTTAGAGGTAATTAGGACCAATTGAAGCCTGTTTAGGGGCATTCAAAGCCCATTTAGAGATAATTTAGACCAATCCAGTCTAATTTAAAAGTTTTTACATGAAAACAACTTATGTTAGGTGTGAATGAATGTAGGCTTTAAAGGATAAGAAATTTCTATCATTCATATGCGTCTTATGCATTCACCATTATGTTTCATAGACTTAGATGTGTGCATTTTATGAATTTATAGGGGGAAGAAAATAAGCATCCAAAGTACAAACATAACTAGTTCAGGGGATTTCAATAAAAGACGGTTGAGTGGTTTTCCATCTAAACTTAATATTTTCTAAAACTACAAAACAAATGGTTTCTTTCAAAATAGTGTTTTGTTACAAACTAGTGGATTCTATTCTCTAAGTAAGGATTTCTATTAGCTATATTTCTATGAAATGGAAACATAAATTATATAGTATATTGTTATGTTATGTATGTTATTCACCTGAATAATTGTTGAGTAATCTCATTTAATGCGGCAGTAGTACATGTACAAATTTATTTTACCATGCTGTGGGGCAATACAAGCACCAAAACCTATTTTGTTTACCTGTGGAAGTGGTACATCATGAAGTAGATTTCATGACTAGTAGCATTAGTAGATTCTTCTCAGTTATGTTTCAGTTGTTATTATTTAGTTATTATGCTCTATCTATGTGTATGTTAGACCCCAGCTATTAGTTGCAGTAATGAGCCACTACGTTTTTGTTTCCATCCTTAGCTATGTTATGACTTTTTGCGATGGATGGATCTGCAAGCTTAATGGGTGATTAGCTATATTTTTTTTACAATATGATCATTTTATAGTATTTCATGATGTTATATAGTATGATAACTTATGATACGAAATGCCCTTGTGAGGGAGTTTTCTCAGTCTTTTATTTCCAATACAGATTTATGAATTTGATTATTTATACAAGTATACAAATTGTTCTCATTTTCTTAATTTTAATTGGAAAACCATTCATTGAGATGTTAGTCTCACCACTTATTATTTTCCCAGGTATCAACAGTAGTGACTAGTAACTGCATCACGTGCATCCATTGTGTCAACATCCCAGTCTAGAGAGGTTAAGCCTAAGTCATCATATTTTGTAGATTATTTGGGTTGTGGTTTTGGGGAAAGAGAATAAGACAGTTGTTATGTATATTTATGTATTTTTCATTTGGAAAAGAGAAGTGATGTGAATTTTAAATGAGTATGTTTCACAATCATGACAAATGTTTCAGTTTAGCTTGTTCTGCAATATTATAATACTCAATTTGTTGAATGTGAGCTAGATAGTTGACTTAGCAGGTAAATTAGTTGAATAAGGTTTGACTTTCTTCTACGAGACTTGGGCATGAGAGGTTTTTAAACTCTATTCCACTTTGTGCCTTGCTCAAGTTAAGGGTGGAGTGTGACAAAAAAACTAATGTGAATTAATTTCCAAAATTCATCCCCAAGTGAAACAGACCTCAAGACCTAACAATTAGGAAGATCAATTTAAAAGCATAAAATAGTTAAAAGTTTAAAGTACCCCATAATATATAGCTACATCACAAACATGAAGGAGAAAATGAACAAAGAATAAATAAAAAAAGAAAAAAAAACATTATCAATTTTCATCATAAATCATAATAGTTCCTATTGCATTTGAAGAGCTATCCCACATGTTGGCTTGAGTTGATTTTTGGTAGGTGAAAGAGCTGCTTTGTGCAATATGTTATTTCTTATTTCTCTCCCCTCCATGTGACTTATTATTGAATTTTTAAAAGGCCCAATCTCATAAATGAGATTAAAAATATCCTTATTTGGATTGCAAATTGCAATATGAAATATGCTCTCCATGTTCTAGTTTACTTGATATATTAATTCAGGGTAAGAATCAAGAAGCTCATGGAAATATAGTAAGGAAACTTCAACTTCTTGGGTCTAAGCAACAAAAAAGACGGCATGGAAATACAAGTAGGTTTATTTATTTACATATAAAATATAAATAAGTATCATCATTATTGGGGAATTTCTATTAATTAAATTGATAAATGTAGCAGCCAACAAAGCAGATATAGAGACTAAGAAGCAATGAAACAATGCAAAAGAAAACAAAGAAGCAATGTGGAGAAAAAAGAGCAAAAATCAATGTGATCAGTGCAGAGAACTACTGAACAATTCGTAATTGTGAGATTTACAAAAATCGAATGGAGCACTTGCCATGTGTAGAGGCGAGCGAAAGTGTGACTAGCACTTGCAGAGAAGAAGTATAGTCAATATCGCCGATGTAATTGGAGGAAATGTGAAACCAGAGAAGACATTCAAGTGCGAAGGAGATAATTGCACCTGGGGTTGTTGGGATTTTTGTATCAGATAGGTATATAGATATGCCTCATTTGCATAACCGAAAGTTTCACCGGGTTAGGAAGGGATGACCCAGTCTGTTATTTTGTTGATTTGGTTAAACCAAGCTTTTCCTTCCTTATAAATTGACCCCAAACTCTTTGGGGGTGTTCTTTATCAATCTCAAATTTAGGTATTTTTAAAGTTAAAGTATGTCTTCAAAACATAATGTTTTAAAGATAATTTCATAAAATGAAATATTGTTCTTTTAACATATCTAAAAGTAGTATTTTAGAAGAAAAAATTATAGGATTATATTCTTTTAGAAGTGTGTTTTCAAGACACATCAGATTTATTTTCAAAAGTACAGTGATTAATCTCATATTTTGCTTCAAAAATTATTTTTAAAACATTTTTTTTTTTTGACTGAGCATGGCCAAAAGGCCCTGCTCAGTTTTTGGAGCAAATGCTCTAGTTTTGCTTCTAAAGCATGTTTTAAAACATAAATAAAGAAACAAAATTTTAAAAATATTATCCAAAAATAGAGATTTTTACTTTTAAAATACAAAAAGAACACCCCTTTTATTTCTTTAATTAGATCCGTACAAGTTCAAATGCTTCAATTGGATCCTTGAAATGCACAGTAATCGGATTTGGCATCACAATATAATTGTGTAGTCAGTATTAATAAAATAAGTGATATGCATTTCCTCATTTTGCTTAATATGTCAAGAATCAATCATGATATAAGCAAGGAAATTCAATTAATATATCTAGCCATCATTATCATTTAAAAATATAGTGTCATTTTGAAAAATTATTAAATACATAACAAAAATTACCCAATAATAAACATGTTGTATAATAAATTTAAACATTAACACTAAAACTTTTTATTTTAAAATTTTAATATGGAAGTATTTGAATTTTAATTTTTATAAATTTTAGATAGGATATATCACACACATATATAGAAGAGAAGGGATCAATTGACTTACATCAAATTTTACATTGCTGATCTGATTAAATTTAATTGATGAGATTAATTAATATTTTAAAAAAATATAACTGTAAATTAATATAGTAGAAAGAAAAATTAATTATACTTGTCTTTTATTATATTAATTTACAGTTATCTTTTTTTAAATATTAATTAATTTCTATCCATTAATTTCGACCAAATTAATGGTGTAAGATAATTAAGTGTGGAACATGCGAATGATCAAATGCAGTTGAGGTTGCTAGGGCTTCTATATTACATAGTTATAAGTATATTCGGCTAATTGTAGTCGTTGCTGGCGTTTTGCAAATGTCCTTGCTTATAAATTGATCCCCACAAACTGTCCTTTTTTAAAAAAAAATTAGATCCTTGCAAGTTTAATTGGTTCAATTGAATCCTTGAAATACACAACAATTGAAGTGGGGGCGTTACAATATAATTATTAGTCAGTATTAATTATTGATATACATTTGATCATTTTGCTTAATTTGTCAACAATTGTCCATAATATGTGTAAAAAATTCAATTAAAACTTTTTTGTGTCCAAATTATGAAATACACAAAAAAATTAAATATATAGAAAATTCCTGAACTAAACATGTTGCATAATAAATTTAAAAGTTATTTAATAAAATATTTTATTTAAAAAATTTTTATATAGAAATATTTGGATGCTAATTTTATAAATTTTAGAAGGCATAAATCACACACATATAGATATATACTTCTCATATGTTAAAAATTTAAGTCAAAAATAAAAAATGTTTTAAATGGGAAACATAACAATTTATTCAATTAAGTCGCCAACATAACAATACACCGTTTAATTAAATCCACAATTTAATTTATTACAAAATTGGGGTTGCTACATTGCTTACTAACATAATCTTTTTTTTTCTTGAAAAATATAGTAACAAAATATGTAAACTTTTTGTGACCAATTTTGTAACTACTACTATGACCATCACATATTTAGTGATTACTAGTATTTTAGTTATTATCGGGGTTGTGCGGTTGCATATAGAGTAACTAATTTAGTTGTCTCAGATGAGTAGTTACAAAAAGGTTACTAATTAGTATAATTTTGTAGAATGCAGGTAATGGCCAAAACAAATCACAAGAATGACTATTAAGAAAGTCAAACTCAACTAGTAAATATTGAAAAAAAACTGAATTCAATTAATTAATAGGAGCAAAACATGTTTTACAATTGGCCTTAGAAAAACTCTAAATTTAACCCTAATAAGAATGCTAGAACGAACTTGAATCTTTTCATGTCAACTAACCTAGACGGTACAAGCTCCAATGCTTCACCTGAGATAGCTGAAAATAGATTAAATAGTACTGGATCTTTGTTAAAAGTGAAATCTGCAAACTTTGGATAATTGCTAGGTCAGCTTTCAAAAAACTTTGATAAGTTTTCTCTCACCCTATGAAGGATGTCAAGTCCCCCATTTATAATGCTAGGTCTCCAAGAAGGTTAACAAGTCTCCTTTAGGTCAAGAAACTCAAAAAAAATGGTGAAAATGCACTATAGCGTCAAAATTAAAAAACTAAAACCCATGCATTTATTTTAAATTTTTTGGATTCCCTCTACTTTACATAGACTTCGCAGTAGAAATTCACTCAAAAATTTCTGTAAATGAAAAAAAATGAATAAATTTCTTCAATCTCCTTCTAAATCAAATAACTTTATTAACAATTGGATTGCTGATTCCAAAGTCCTCTTGTGTTTATATTTTCTCAACGATTTCATTGTGAATAAAATATTTTCTGAATTTGTTGAAAAACTCTTTTCGTTTTGACTCTTTCGGCACTATTAGCTGTGGCTTGGAAGTTCTGTTACATGGTTCATGACTTAATTTTTTTTTTTTTGAAAACTTTATTTTTGTTGGTGATTCATTTCTTAGATTGTTTTCTTTTAAGATACTTTGATTAATTGGTTGGGGTAGTTTTGTAAGAAAAATTGATGAGTTAATTGACAGATATTAAAAAGAAAAACTAATTTTGGAGAAGTATTTAATTAAATAAATATTTGGTAACAGAATTTTAGTTTGCTTTATTTTGTGTAAAATAATGATAGCATTGTGTTGTGTAAAGCTGAATAATTGTATTAATAATCAAAGCAAAAAACTGTCAAATGCAAAGAAGATTTTTTAAATGAAGATTGGTGCAACACTTAGGAATAATTCCTCTTAGGCACGCTAGGTGTTTCTTGTTGGCCAGTGAGTGGGTTTGGCTGCTTGCTTTGCTAGGAGTTGTTTCATGTTTGTGGTTTTCCACCCATCTGGTCTATTCCATGTTAGTTTTGTCTAATCATGCCCCTAATTGGAGCTGTTTCTCTTCGAAACTGGTTTTACTTTTAAAATGAAAAAGTTTCTCTTGATTATACATGACAAAATTTACCATTTACTTGACATTGATGCAACAGATTTTTAATTTTGCATCTCATTTAAAAAAACATATCACAAACACATAATAAAATTTGAAATAACTAATTAGGATATGTGATAGCGCTATTTATTTAATTTTTTTATTTTTTAAAAAATGAAAATAAATTTTTATTTTATTTTTATAAAAATAAAACAAGAAGCATGTTTGGTAATTTTCTTTTGTTGTATTTTTACAATATATATAAAAAATAATTGTCATTTCAAACTTTATTTTATCTTTCTAATTCTCTTTAATATCTATTTATTTTTTTTAAAAAATAACAGGACAATAATTGATTGTATAACAGATTAAGTGCTGGTTTGCATAAGTTATTTTTTCTGTAATTTTTTACTTATAGTTATTTTAAACTAGTTTTGTTTATCGTATTACTGTTTTTCGCGCTACTTTTCTTTAAATTTCAGCTAAAAATACCTAGAAGTAAAAGTGTCTAAACTAATACTTTTTGCAACTAATGGCATAATTTAAATAATTATAATTTTTGTTAAACAAATAATCATAATATTTTTATTATAATGCTATTCTACCCTTATCCAAGTCAAAAAAGATATTATTGTACAGTTATTTATTTTAATTAAATTAGAATTTGACAATAAGTAAAATTATATTTTCAAATTGAAAGTAAAATTGTAATAAAAAGTAAATGTCATGGATTAGATTTTAAAAGTTATTAATAGCTGCTATAATATTATTAACTCATAAAAATTAAAAATTTTCTCCCTTTGTATCTTTTGACCTCTCTAGGTCTAAATTTTCCCTATCTACTTCAAAATCTTAATTTATGTTTTATCCTTTTAAAGTATATTCCTAAATAGATTTTTCATCTTTAAATTTTCTTTGTTTTAGGTTTAGTGTTCCGTTTGCATTTTATCTCCCCAGTTCTCCCATAGGCCAGAGAGGCGCAAATTGAAAACAGATAAAAAAAACAATAAACATAACATCCATGAAAAATGACAAAACGTGAAAAGTATTCTATAGACAATTCTGAAGAACTGCAAATGAACGTAAACAATTTAAGCGGGAGACACCCACGGAATGAGAAAGAAGATGGGAGAGAAGATCGAAGTGGTGTGGGTTTGATCCAAAAAACTCACCTGCAGGAATATGCACGAATGTGACCAAGAGTTCAGAAAGCTTCGGGTACAAGGACGGAGAGTTTAGAAACTTCCAAGTCACAACTATTGAGAGAGAGCTCTCTCTTTCCTAGTTCAGAAAACAATAGAGAAAAGAGAAACGCTGGTTTTCCGGGAGAATTCCACTGGGCACAAAACAACGTGAGACGGATCGCGTCTCACTTCCAGTCCATGAATATTGGATTGGGATGGGCATCCGTCAGCCGAAGAACGAGGCCCCAACAGTGATGGAAAGATAAATGATTTTTTCTTTTCAAAAAAGGATTATTAATAGTAAGAAAACAATTCTTTATTACAAATTACAGTTAGGAGACCAAGCTTAAAAGCCCAGAAATGAAATATTTCTTTTAGGCTTTTCTTTTCATCATTTTAGGGAAGTTGTTTTGGAGGGGGCTTGTGGAGGTACTGGATGACACAAAACATGATAATAGGTTTGGTGGGGTCTGGGTTCAATTTTTGTGGGTGTGTATGTCTTTAAAGATTTCAAGTTGCCTTCCAATTAATAATTATATAATTAATTATGTGTAATATTTAGGGGAAATATATTGTTAAATTTAACACTACTCAAGAAAATTTCGTAGACAGCTCTTAATAAATTTTGTGAGACCTATTGAACAAAGTCAGTCACGGTTTATTGTTGTAAGATCTATTACTGCAATTTATAAATGAAATCTTTTGGTGTGCGTACATTCAACTGTTTAAATTGGTTGAATTCTCTCTAAAACCACATTGGTAACCCAACAATAGAAAAGTCAAAGTGGGAGGGATTCACGAGTCACAAAATGAGTCATAGAAAGTACCGAGAAAATCTAACAAAGCACTGAAAAAAGGTCATTCCCACGTCATGAATTCTCATTTTGTTAAAAATGGAAGAGACATATCGAGCATATTCAAGAACCTTACCTTGATTTTGCGCAGAGAAGATTTTACAAATGAACTATTGTTCTCTTGGGAGGACCTTTATAGGATCCTTCTATTAACCCTGGGAAATCCATCTGTATGCTACCTCGTGGAGTGTACAGCATGCCAATTAAAAATCAATTTCACGTTTTCTTAAGATTTTTCTTATATAAGAAGTTTTATTTGATTATTTCAAATAAATTCATGATTGAATGTTAGATATAAAAACTTAAATATGTATTTTCAAAAACTTAAAAATCTAGAGATTGACAAAAATAATAATACAACTAGATATTCAAAAATATTTTGGGCATCTTATTCCTGCACTTGTTTTTTGGATGTTAAATAAATATATCCTCTTATAAACACATAAATTAGTGTCACAATTATAACACAAACAATTAATAAAATTACTTCCAAAGAACTGCCCTGCTGCTAAACTTAACTAGTTAAGAAAGAGCAAACAGAAAATTGAGAAATATCCTTCAACAAAATCCAGCACATTGGTCTTTACAAACTCCATTTGTTTTGGCAAGAACACTGGTATGATTCCAACATGAGCATATCCAAAATGCCTATGCAGTCTTGTTTGGATCAGCATTGTGATCATTACAAAACAGTTGCTTGCGTGATCCAAACAAAGATTTAAAACTAAATGTTGATTGCAGTACTTTTACTACAAATGGACCAATTAGACAAATAAATGTAATTGGTACAATAGCAAAAACAATCAAGAGGGGACAACCCATGCTACTTCATTGTGAAACCTTGATAGGAACGTTGCACAAAAGGCTACAATCATGGCTACTATCAAAATAAATAGAGTTATTGTTCCTATTAGTAGCTTCAATGGCAATGATCTCATAAAATCTTCTTCTGCATAAGAAGAGATAAGGAGGGACTAAAAAATGGGTATAGCAACTGAGGCAGAAAGCATTGCAATTGCCTCTAAAATAAAGAAAACCATAAGAAACTTCTCATTCATTAATGGAGGAATCCCAGTGACATTACGATAACCTCTTTGTACTGTGAATGTTGCTGTGAATACAACTATGCAACAATTGTCACAACAACCATGCCTAACCTGGCATTGTCTCTCATTTCATTCTCTGCCTCTTTCATCAAATTTTGATGCTCTTTCAAAATAAATCATGTGTGTGTCCTTGTTATCATATTTCATATACTTGTATGATGGAGGTACAATGTTTTCCCACTGCCTATAATAGATAAGCAAAAACATATATAAGTTGATAAATAGATTATGTAATTGATATTGTTAACTAATTCAAATGATTTATATAATAATCAAAATCATCTTCAAGTATTTTTCAGCTAGTCATTTGATTTGTATTGGTAACAAAAGTATGTATGTAAAAAATTTAACTAGTCAATCCATACTAATTTTGCAAATGAACCAATTTAAGAATCTAGTCATAATTTTGCTATAATTCATGTTATCTTTTCCCTTTGTTGCATGAATTCATATCTATATTAGGGATACACCAACATTTTATTAGAAAAATCAATGTTAAAGCATAAAATATTAAGAAGTTTAAAGTAATGCACTCCAAAGTATGGCATTACTACTACTTCCTAAATAAAAAGGAAAATGGGAAAAGGAGAATAAAGCAAACCCAAGAAAAATAAATGAATAATAATGAAAAGATAGAAGTTTTACCCTAAACCATAATAGTTCTCTTTGCATTTGAAGAGCTGCCCATGGCACTACTTTTATCCGATTTTGAGGCAGTAATTTGGCTGCCATATGCAGTATGTTGTACCCTCTCTCTTCTTTATAACTTGTGATCAAATACTTGATGTCAATCTCATATATGAGATTATAAATGTCTAAATCCCGATTGCGAACTGCGATGTGAAATATGGTTTCCATGTTTTTGTTTGCCTTGAGTATCAATTCAGGGCAAGACTTCAGAATCTCAACCAAAAACTCAAAATTTCCACATTCTACAGCAGTAAATAGTAATTGACAACCAAATCTGATAATTTCTTTAGTTGAGTCTTCATTTTCAAGGACATAATTCAGAGATTCCTAAATAAAACATGACCTTTAGATTCTTTCTTGCCTTCCTTCACACATCTGGTTACTATCGACCAAAAAAATCATGTAATTATTAGTTTAGCAGTAATTACATGTCACCATTGACATTAAAGTATAACCATAAAATCAATATAGAGGAGAAAAAAAAACATCTAAAACATGTAATGCATTTTGCATCACATGATTAATTTTTAAATCAATAATAATGAAAATATAATTAATCCTTCCTGTTTGTCTTTTCGTTCATTTTTCTTCATTTTAAACATTAAGTGCTTTATCTCTTTTCACTACTTTAATGGGTTGCTTTTCTTTATTGTAAACACTCTCCCTTTCCCACATAATCTGTATTAATAATTCCTTATTTTCCTTCAAATTTCAAAGTCAAGATTATTTGCTGAATTCTTCATAGATAATCTAGTTGTTATGCTAAAAATTCAACTATTATCTTTTAACTTGCCATGAGAAATGATAAATATTTTTATTCCTATTACTACAAATGACCTGTATTATTATTATTAGGTCTGGTCAATATTGTTAATGACTCAACTCTAATATACTTTTTTGGATAAAGATTGATTTTCACTTCATTCTCTTAGGTGGTTATATATCAAATATAAAAATGATAATGATTACTTAACATATTTTTGGAGTCATTTATTTAGAAATAGAGAAAAAATTGATAATTTCATCTTAAGATTTTGTTACATTATTTTATAATTTAATGTGTTGAGTTTTATAATGACAAGAAATATAAAATTGTCATGCAACATTAAAAGAAATAAAACATATGACATTTTGATTTGTTGCATGACTCCTTTGGGTTGTCTACTTGGATTCAAATTTTGGGATCATTTAAAATTTGAGTAGCTTTTCAGATAGTGTTGAACCATAAAAAATGAGACTAGATAAGAGTCAAGTGCTAACAGTTATATATGGCTATATTCTAATTAAAAATGTGGCTAGATAAGAGTCAAGCGGTAGGATAAAACATTATGATATGTTATGTTAAAATGAGATGTTATTGTTTGATTTTGTAATGCACAATATTCTATGAATTTGGATCACCTGAATCATTTTAAATACTTTTTAAATTTGTGCAAATTACTAGTGTTAGGTTGAATAAGTTATGCAACTAACATAAGTGAATAACGTACCGAGATTGACAATTTTCATCCATAATGTCCGTCGACTAGTAGTAACAAATACTGAAGGTACACATGCTAGCACTTCCAGCGGGGTCTTCCCATTTTCATCCTTTTCCCTGGCTAGTTCTCTTTGTTCTTGACATAGTTTTAATGCCAAATCTGAGGCTCACTCAAATAATTATAATCAAAAAATGTAAATATGAGATTTCTTTTGCATAAATATTTAAAACTTGTATTTAACATATATTTGCATATAACTTTATATGAATTGTAAATGTTTAATTATATTTAACTTATTATATGATTAAACCCATAGTAAGGAATATAAGTTTATATCTACACCTCATAAGCAAATATATATATAATTACATATAGAATAGTCTTTTTTGACTTTCACATGAAAGTACATATTATTTAGCAATATTTCCCTTCCCCCTTATTTAGGAATAAAAATAAAGGTATTAAATAAATTGAACAATTAAGAGACAAGAAGAAAATATTGCATTATAATTTTCTTCAATGAGCTTAGGTGTAAGAGAGAGGCGGAGGTAAAAGTAAAATTAAAACATGTAGGAATGATATTATCTTATAATTAAGCTAACATGAGTTAATTAATAATCCGGCTTACCCGGTAGGCCAGAAGTAATGCAACCAGTGAGTAGAGTTGCCCTCTCCGTTGGCGTCCAGTTGTCTAAGCTGGTCTGCGAATAGAGGAAATCAGACATCGCTGTACATCCTTGCATGATAGCAATTTGAACTGCTTTCACTCCACCATCAGAGCAAATATTAGGAAGCCGACTATTCTTGGTTAACAAAACCTTTGCAATTTCTGGAACTCCACTTGCTGCGGCAAATGGCAGGGCAGTTATGTGCTTGAAGTTCATGATCTCCAAATCTTCTCTCCCAGTCTTGACATTATCAACATAGTTTTGGACAAAGTCCAAATGCCCTGAACTGGCAGCAATGTGCAGAGCCGTTTCTCCAGTATTTGTAATTGGATTCTTTAGCAAGTTGTGGTCACCATTTATGGCTGTTTGAGCCTCTCTCCAACTGCCTTTCATCGTAGCTCTTAGGAGCGGTAGACATTTGTTGACGTAATCACTCCCTGGATACAAAATTTCAAGAAAAAATTATGCTAAGCGAGCTCCAAAATAAACAAAAACAAATGTGCACACGAGAGACAGATGTGTATTTGGATTTCTCTATAGCCAATTGTATAACATTAACTATACAACACTGGAAAGAACATATACACTGATGTTACAACCAATGAGAAGAAAAAAGGAAAAATAAAGGATTAATCACAAAATAAAATCAGTATACTGCTGTCTGGCTTTTGTAACAGAAAAAGGAAGTTTCTATTCTGCACAAATGATCATTTATTTACTTTTTAGTTTTAATAGTTTCACAATATCACCATATTTGAAATCAGCTAATCTGAAATATAACAGAGAAGGGAATAGAAGAGAAAGAAGAAGAATGATGGAATTGCGTTTCTGTATAATGAATATACTCAGCATTACACACAGAATGAAATGTACAGCTTATATATGTCTGACCTCCACCCTATACAATCTGTGCAGCTATCTAAAAATATATATATACCAATACAATTAATAAGAATACATAAAGGGAATAAAGGACAAGTGCAATACTGTTGTGGGTTAGTTACACCAAAAATATTCAGCTGTGGTCAGTCTCATGTATGGAGGTCGCCACCAGAAGAAATAAGACCAAGCAAGAGGGGCTTACTCTGGACACCGTCTGGCATAGTTATTTCTTGCACGTTTGTAGGTGCTGAGGTCTGCTCACGCCCTTCTGGTGACCGTTCTGCTACAATTTCTGAGTGTTCCATCTTGCTCCTGCGCAGAGTATTTTGGCTGAGTCAAGGTTGCTGTCCGGAGTATTTTGGCAAAACTGGAAGCCAATTGTGAGAGATTCACTGGTCAAGAAAAAGAGAGTATCAATGCATATGCTAATCTTTTTTGATATATTAAAAATTTAAGCCAGGAAATGGAGGAGAGGATAAGGAATTAAATTCTTAACATTTAAATAAGTTTCATAAGTAATCTATCGTTTAAATTAAATCTTAAACACAGAAAAAACCTAAATCTTAGGCCAAGCAAGAATGTTTTCCTAGGCCATTGAATAACAGAATATGTTGAAGTTTCTAATCTATGACAAAATATGACATTATTTTTAAAATTTTTTTCTGGCCTTACATGAAATTTCAAATTTGTTTCCAATATATGAAAAACATGCCTAGCAAATCTGCTGCCGAAGTCACATTCGTTTGGAAAGCTGGGTTGAGAGGGAATCAAGTAAACAGAACCAAGAGCAGAACAGAATCAACAATCCAAAGGAAACAGCTAAGTGGTAGCAACAAGGAGATACATTAAAAACACTGTTGTACGTAGGGAAGCAAAGCGGAAGAAACGTCGCCAAGCAGAGCAGATAGCAGTCAAGCAAAAGATAGGATAGCTCGCAGGGAAGCAAACGCGAAGAAACGAAGAAAAGAGGAAAAGGAGAGGTAAATGCTCACCGCGATGACTGTCAGGGATGGCGTGGGAATCGATGAGCAGATACGCAAGAGCTGGAGCAAGCCGAAGTCAATGCCGTCGATGAATGGTGCAGAGACGATTGGAATGATGAGCAGATAGGCAAGAGCTGGAGCAAGCAGAAGTCGATGCCGTCGATGAATGGTGCAGAGACGATTGGAAAGCACCTACACAGCATAAAGAACACAGGACCCAAGATAGGGCTTAGAGAATTCATTTTCAACCAAACAAGAATAACAAGAGGGGAAGGGAGGAAAGGTTTTCTACCTTACGAGTGGCCACCGGTCATGTTCGAAGCAGGCTGCAAAAGCTACAGGGGTTGGGGGTGACAGAGAGAAGTTGCAGGAAAACAGGGAAGTAAACAGCAGCCGAAATGTAGCAGCCAAGAAAGCAGATACAGAGAAACTAGCAACAGACAGACACGGAAGCAGGGAAACAATGCAGAAGAAGACAAACAAGCAATGTAGAAGAAAACAGAGAAGAAATCTATGTAATCGGCAAGAATGTTCACGGTTCGGTTTTTTACCGATATTTTCATAAATTATACTGTATTAGCTTTTTTAATATTAAAAATAAAATCATATTTTTTTTGACACCAACATTGTTACTTTAATATTATTCAATTTCAGTACAATTTGTTACGAGTTTTATAATTTTTTTAATTATATTAAAATATTTAAATAAATTAATAAAATTTTTATAAAATTACAAAAAAAATTTATTTTAATATATAATTAATATGAAAAAATCAAATTATTTCAAGATTATATAATATTAATAATTTTTTATATTAAAAATTTAATTTCAAAACTTTCATTAATAATCATTTATAACTTTTATATTCTTGATTTTACAATATATTAGAAACAAATTAAAAATTATATAAAAATAATAAAAAAGTTAATTTTGTTTATCCTAATTTAATAAGAACTTTTAATCAATTTAATTAAAGACTTATCATTATTAGATGATTTAATTAACTTATATATAATATAAATACTTTAATTAATAACTTATAATCCAATTATTTAGAAATTTAATAATTTTATATATAATATAAATAATCTAATAAATTATTATACATAATATATGAGAATGGTATAGTTTAAATTTTAATTTTTTTCTTTAAATAAATATTCGTTATTTTACACTTAATTTTTATTGATAGTTAAAATATAAAATTCAACAATTTCTATTTTAAGAATTGAAATTTAATTCTCAATTATTTATATTTATTTGGTAATGATATTTTTTTTTAATTTAAGATTTTTATGGGAAAAAAGTTCAATATTTAGTTCACATTTCTCTGCATATAATTTTTTTCATTTAATTTTTTTCTCAAGAACTACTTTTTAGATCTGTTTAGGAAAATTTTTTCTTTATTTATAATGAAAAGTGTATTTAAGAAATTCTTTTTTTTTTAAAGTTAGGGCTTATCATGTGTTAGGTAATTTATGAAATTTAAATTATATAATAAATTGGTAAGTTACTCACTATATTATAACACAAATTTGATAAAAAAAGAAAAAATAGAAAAGAATGATCTCATTTACTAATAAATGTATAGGTTAATAAATTAGCTGTAAGCATGTAAAATATTTATTAGAATCTTTTTTACACTTTTAATCCACAATATTTATACTTTTTTCATATAAGTCCTTAACCTTTTAATTTCTTTAATTTACTATTGAATTATAGTTAATACTTTGAAATTTAATCATTTTATATATGATATAAATAATTTAATAAATTATTATATATAATATTCGGTTCGGTTCGGTTTTTTGTCGGTTTTGAATTTATAAAACCAAAACCGTACCAAAATATTCGGTACAGTATTACTTAATACCAAAACCTATAATTTTTTTTAAAAAAACCTAACTTTTGGTACGATTCGGTGCGGTACAGTTTTTAAAAACCATAAATACCCTTATCGGCAACCGATCAGAGCAGTATGGCAGGCGGCGAGAGTCCCCGCAGGACGGGCTTTTGGGTAAAGGTAATGATACCCTCTTCAAATTATATTTTGGTCCCTCAGGTTTGCTTCCGATCACTTAATTCCCTAATGTTTTTGAAACATCTCATAATTGCCTCCATCTCTTGTTTTTATTCAGTTTCACGCCATGAGTTTAAACCCATTCAATTAGGTCCTCTAATTTTCAGCTGGAGTGTTATTCTAACGTAGTTCAATTGCGGGAAATGAAAATCTAATTTTGGTGGAATATTTGGTGTCAACCTTTTTTATATGCTAAAAAAATTTTTTGTTTCCAATATTGTCCTTTAACATTTTAATCATTCATAGAATATTTCTACAAACATTTAAATAGTTTAAAATTTAATTATTAACGGAAATTTAATCATCTAAAAAAATTTAAAATAATCAAAAAATTTTCCAGCGTGTGAAAATTTGTAAGAAGTCCTCCCATGCTCTAAAAATACTCATGAAAACCAGAAATAGTGCATAAAGTAATAGAAATACAAGATTATGTTGAAGTCTCTAGTGTATGACATTATATTATAATTAGTTGAAACTTCTAAAATAAGACGATTATGTTCTGTTTAGTGGATTTGTAATATATTTAGTTGGTAGTATCGAACACTATATTAAAAATTAGTTGAAATATCTAATTTGTTTCCAATCGATTGAGCCGACATAATATGCTTTCCAAACTCTATGAAAGGATTGTTGTCACGGCCCAAATCCAGGCCCGTGATCGGCACTAGGGTCCCCAACCCTAGTTAGCCTCACAAACACAAAAATATACTCAAAACCAATCAAAACGTGTATATATATTTCAAACTGTGCAAGTACAACCCAAGATCCTGTTTGAATAATAAAAGGAGCATTAGAGTACAAAAACAAATAAACAAAGAATTGTCCATATATCAAACAGAGCTACAGATGACTGCCTCAACTTTGGCACACTACCCGAGAAACAGCAACCCAAATCTGGAAAGTTTATAAAAAGTGAGTCGTGAAACTTAGTGAGTACAGATGATACCTATTCTACACATGTAGGAGTATGCATCGCACCACTAGTCCCAAAACCACACATATACATATATATACATAATGAGTAATACTAACATCAAACCTATATGTGGGAGTACAGTGATCACTGAGACTCTAGCCTCGATCGGATAAATTCTTCGTCTCATGATCAGGCTCAACACAGTCACATACCACGCTCCCGGTCAAGAGGCATCCTCCATCTCACAACCGGAGCCACACACCCACCAGGGCAACCAAACCACGCTCTTGGTTGAGAGGCATCCTCCATCTCACGATCACAGCCAACGATCTTAGTGCATCACCTGACTCTCCATATATCACTTCACAAAACATACATATGCGAAAGTATAGCAATCACTGAGACTACAATAAAATCACAAACACGCTCTTCAGAGCAACATGCCCACCAAGGGCACCACTCACACGCTCCTAGTTGAAAAGTATCCTCTATCTCACAATCGGAGTAAAACGGTCTTAGTGCATCATCGACTTTCCACATATCCAATCCCACAGACACAACATATACAGTCCACAAATCTGAAAACCAGTCTCACATACCAACATGGCTCATTGAACAGTAATGAAACACATAACACATATCCTAAGATTTATGTAACCAAATATAGTTTGCAAAATCTATGCAGTCATCATGCTAGGAAAACATGTATGAAAACGCATGCATAGAAAGGGTATCATCACTCACTGTATAGGCTGAGTCTAAAAGAAGTTTCAGGTCACCTCAACCAACTCAACAGTTTGAGTGCTCCTCCACTAGTGGATCTGAAATCAAAACCACACAAAACCATCACCAACCCCATCATCAATATAAGAAATGGGCTCGACAACCCCAAAACCAGACTCGAATCTCGTCCCCACATCCTAGCACGCATCCCAAGGCACCACTACCCATCTCTGGGATCCGCGTGACTCATTAATACTCAACACTTCGACCCAACAACCCTCAACCATAAAAAACCAGCCTCCACAATCCCCAAACCACAGTGAACTAGCCGCCAAAACCTTCGAACCGACCTAACCCGGCCCAAAACTACCTTAAACTCAACTAGATCAATCACGAAACCTTCAAAAATGAATTTAGAAGATCCCAAAACCTTAGAAACCGGTTTGAACCGGTCAAGAACCTCTCAAAACTAAGCTGAGCCGGCCCAAAAACCCTAATCCTAAGCATCGGCAAACGAACTGAGCCCGGTTCACCTTGAACCACCCACTTAAAAATCACCAAACCACAGAGCTAGCTAGGTTTTATCATGTTGAACCAGGAACAGTTCAACTTCTCCAAGAACTAGCCTAAAAACTTGTGAACCGGTCACCCAAAGGGTACTATACTAAACCGGCCGATTCACCCGGAACCGGCCATCCAAAACTACCTGGTCTAATAACCCTCATCCTTCTAAGCTAGGAACCGGTCCAATCACCCAAGGAGCCGATCTAAAAAGCCCTGAACCGGCCGATCAAAGCTTTGGTCAACATTGGCCAGTTCATTGTCCAAAACCCTAATCCTATTATTTAATTAATAAATTTTAGAATATCTAATTCTTGCTATTCCAATCAACCCTATCCTGGCTGGGCTTATCCTCAGGGATAGCAAACCCAACTCCTACATGAGTCAACGCGAATTGGTTGACTCGTCTTCCTTTAAAACATGGGGCCGAGTTGACTCTCTAAGCCCGGTCTTAGGCCTAACCGACCTGGGCTAGGCCACGGCCTTGGCTCGCACACCACCCCCTCCTCAACTAGGCTGGGTCGGGCCCAAACTGGTCTAGCCTAGTTGAGATAGGACCTGAACCCTTCGGATCTTGTCTTCCTCACCTGACAACCCGGGTTTCAAACCCGATTGCCTGCGCACAAAACCCGACTTCAAAATCTTGAACATTCTAGCAAAATCAAACTCACCTAGACCAATTAACTGCTAGAGGATGAAGAATCAATAGCTCTGAAGTAGATTCCTAGTCCAAATCACCATTCAAATGCTCAAAATTGTTAAATTTCTCACCGAAACCAACTTGTACCCCGTCAGCCTCCCAAACGCCTTCCCAAGCCTTTTTCTTTCACTATTTCCTCCTAATCTGCTAATTGATCGAGGCAAAATGTACTCCTAGCACTGAATCCCAAGTTGACATCATCCAAGCCAGCTATTTCTCCCAGATTCAACCAAATTTTGGCCGATTTACCCATCGGTTGGGGATCGGCTGGGGCTTCCCAACCTGTCACGATCTAGAACCCCAAATTTACCTTTTTGCGATTTAGCCCTTCTAAAATTACAATTTAGTCCCCAGACTCATGTGGCTTTTCATTTCATCCCTCCCGCATTCCTTTTTTCAATTTCAACCCTTGTTTAATTCTAATTTAGACCCAGACTCTTCCAAATTTCGCAAAAACACCCCAAGTCTCATAATTTCTATAGGCAAGCCCCCCTCAATTTTTTAATTTAATCCCCCAAACATTAAATTTGTTTACTAGCACCCCTGGTCCAATTTCCACCATTAAAAGGAATTTTAAGGCCATTACAATTGTCATATTTGAACTAAGTCTTCCATTGATTGCAATATTATTTAACAACGAAAAGCTTAGAAACTTGGTATTTTATTCCTCGTGTTGAGTAAATTTGAAATGTTATGAATGGAATATAGTCTTGATATTATTATCCAAAAAAACTTTTCTAAAAATCTGAAAAAGGATTTTTATAAATAGCTTTCTACTCTATTGCATGGTACTTGCATTTAATATTTTTCTTTTTTCTCTCATAACATTCATTTTGCCATCATATGCTTTACTCAATCTCTTTGAGCTTTGTAGCTTACAAAGTCTATTTTACTCCCAGATAAGTGAGCACGAGTGGCAGTATCTTATGAATGCCTTTGGAGCTTGTTATTAAAAAACTTCTTAATTTATGATTTGATCTAGTGTACAAGTTTCAAGACATTTAAGTTTAGATGATGTGCATTTATAGTTTGGTGATTATTGTATAAGTTATAATGTCATAGTTTTAACTAGTTTCACATCTGTGCATTGCATGATTAATGTTTTTCTTTTATTATTTTTTTTCACTGCATTAAAAATTCAGTTACATTGATTGATGTCTATATCCTTTTACTAAATTTTGAAGCCAAAGCATTTTTTAAGTTCCAAAATTTTAACAGAGTGCTGTCAAGTGTGTCAAACTAAAATGAAGCAACAACCTAATTGCCAAATCAATGGATCCATTAATTATCAATAGATCAAAATGATGCCATTTGAAATAGTTTCCTCTTTTCCAGTAGAAACAATATATATATATATATATATATGGTTTGATCATGTAAGAGTGCAACAATTTTCTTACATCATAAGTAATATCCAGATTGTTGTATGAATGGGAACGCCATGGCATACCTGCAAAATAATTTTTCAAAAACAACTTCCCCACTGGGTTTTGAATTTTTGAAAATTAGAAAAAAAATGTTTTCAAAAAAATAAACATCCAAACGTAGCTTTTCATTTTGTAGCTAATATAGCTTTTGAGAACTACGAGTGAATCTTTTCTATTTTTGTTTTTTAATGAAAAGATGATTTTTTTTTGAGACCACCTTCCAAAATAATTTTCAAAAACAACTTTCCCATTGGGTTTTCTATTTTTCAAAATTAGAAAAAAATAAACATTCACATGGCAACTTCTTTTTTCTCCCAACTCAAGTGACGAACAGTTATGTATCTACTACTAATTTAAGTTTAATCATAAGAAAGTCTAGATATGAAAACAATGTCACAGACTTGCACTTGTTGCTTACCTATATGTGCTTGACGAGGATACTGACTCTCAGAGGTTCATCAATCTCTCATTTCAAAGTAACTCTGGGAGGAACATATATGTGGCAATAAAATGTTAAAATGTCTTCTTTAGACTCTTGGCGAAAGTAGTTAAAATGTTTGCCATGAATACCTAGCCTAAAGACTGTCCATTCCCATAGTCATGCAATTTGGTTGCCCTACTATTCATTTCTCTTTTTGATTATAAAGAATATCTTACCGAGCTGTAATCGTTGAAGATGGTGTTGGAATTTAATATGATAATCTTTCTAGATTTGCTTTAAATTTTAATCTTGTTAGCATCATGGTAATGTAGTCCATTGATGGACTGGTCTACATTCTACACCAATTGTATCTGAGAAGCCTCTACTCTCTCCTTTGTCGTTGTTTGACAAGACCCATTAAGTCGGCAATTGATGCAATTTAGAAAAGAGATAGGCACAAACTAATCCTATCTCTTTCTATCTCTCTTTATGGTGAGGTAGTCGATGTAATATACACTGACGTATTACTTGTTTGTGTGGGGTTTTGAGGTGTTTTTCTCTTGACTACTTTGCCTCTAATTTCCTTGCATCTTGTACTAGCATCGATGGGCCTCAAAGGGAGGAGCTAGAAACTCTCTGTGTTCTCTAGTCTCCATCTCTTTCGAGTAGCCATAGATATACAACAAAAGGAATGGGTTTCTCTTTCTCTATTTCTTCTATTTATACTATACGATGTAATCAAAGTGGTCATCTAACATGTTATCAAAACATTGGTTTGTCGGATTACATTGTATGACTATTTAGTCTTGAGAAGGACTTGGAATCCGTCCTTTTGCTTTTTGAATTTTCTACATTAGGCATGAATTTTTTTTAAATTACTTGAGAGGTTTTATATTCGGGTTCTTTTGTCTCACCCTGCCTCGCCTATTTGCCTAGGTGAGGCACGACAATAAGGTAGTGGCCAACACCTTCCAGTGTCAAAAATCTAGCTACATGTCAGCCACTATAACTTGCTTCATATAAACTCCACACGTGTACCTATTGCAATCATATATTTCTAAACATAAATGTTGCTATGGATCTAAGCACCGGCCATAGCTAGGCTTTTCATCATTTAATATCCATACTGATGGTGGATACATACCACCCAATATAAATATATACCCAATTACTATCATGATAACCAAAGTTTAGATACAATCCAACATACAACCTCTCACTTAAACCATAGGCTTGCATACTTAAGACATGAACTATGGATGATAGAAACAAAAACCCTCAAAAGATACACTACTTACCCACCTCCACTAGTGTGCTGTGTAAGTGAGTACAGATGCTGATTGAGTGTTGGTGAAGTGTTAGGAACAGTCTGGAAACTGCAAAAATAGAACGATATGATAATGAATCCTAGTGAATGAAATATGGTCCAAACTTAGTGGAAATAGAGGAGATTTTACCTTAATAGCATATAAGATCATTGTTTAGAAATCCATACCATATTAGAAATCACAAGCAAGCACAACATACAAAAGCATATCATTTTTCTAGGCATATCATAATATTCGTAAAAGTGAGATCCAAAAATATTAGAGAATCTAATGCTGATCAGATGCACACAATCGACAATGTCTGAGAGTAGTAAAACAAAAAAACATGAAATCATCAAATATGCTAGGCACTACTATATTGTGTAGTTTATACCATGAGTCACCACTTCAGAACATATTGACACAGTCTATGGTGTTTGAGACCCCAATACATCAAATGTCATACATAGACTGTAGAAGTGCCACCTGCCCCAGATGGCTACCCAACATTCTTAGACTTAGTGCCGAAGCACCAATATTTCATAAGATCACATAATCCATAAATTTACTGGAACTCAGAACATAGACATCCTGTTTCCATGTTTCCATACTAAATACATTCACAATATAGAAAACAACTTAGAGTTGTTACAAAACATGTGTTTTTAATTAAAAAAAAAAAAACTAAAGTTAGAAGGTATGCCACTCACAGTGTAGATATATTCTATTGTTGATTGGTGGGATCTATCCGACCAGTATTAGGCTTGACACGGTCTCCTCCTGCAAGTGGAGAAGGTGCAAACATAAGTGGAGTGGATATATGATACAATGCATGCCAAAAGTTTTGGTGCTTTAAATGCTACTTGACTTTGAAATTGTGCTCTTTCTTAATTTTCATGTTTTTATTTTCCTAAAATCATCTTTAATCTCTTTCTAAGTCTAATTATGCTTAGATTTTAACTTCGTTAGGAGCTCTTTAAAGGCCCATAAATCATTTCTTTAATCTCTTAATTTGTTAGAAAAATGCTAACACTTATCTAGGAGGGTAAAACTTAAAGTTGTGGGCCTCCTTGCCCTTATTTCTTCCTTAAACTTGTGTCTATGCTTTAGTCCCTCTTTGGCCTCTATTTCTACCCTCCATTTCATGCCTCTTATGAGGCTTACACTCCCCCAAAGTTCGCTTCCAAATAAGAATTTCTGCTTGAAAATTCTGCACCTATTGCTAGGTTTTTTTAGTTAGGTGTATTTAGTTTTTGTGCCAAATTTGGATCTTTCTTAATGCTTTCTTACTAAACTGGACTAGCCATCTCTTAAACCACTTACCTACCTTGGTTTAGAATAGAATTTTGCCTTCTAAAATAGTTCAGCCAACATAGGTAAGCTGCAAAATTTTTCTGCCAAAATTTTCTTGCACATCTTCTCTTGTTCTCTTATTAAGCTTTGCATGGTCTTGAGCTAAATTCTTGATTTCCTAAAATTTCCTTCTCAAGTTGGATTACTCACCATCTAAGCTAATTATTAACTTGGTCTCAAGCTCACTCCAAACCCTAAGAATTTTGTCCAAACCATAGTACCTTACAAAAATTTTAACTGTAGAAAATTTTTTCTGCTCTTCAGTTTTTCTACACACCTACATGACTTCATCACTTAAATTTTGTGTAGTTTGAGCTAATTTGTGTCTTCTTCCAATTCCCTTCCTAATTTAACTTGATCATCACCTAAATTGCACTTTAAACTTAGTTTTTAACCAACTCTAACTCCTTGAAAATTCTGCCTAAACAGGCTCCCCTGTAGGAAAATTTTCTACTCAACTTCTTCCTCTCCAATTCTAACTTCCAGCTTTGTTTTCTTCATCTTTCTGACTTCATCTCCTCTTTCTTCCACTTCAACACAATATCTCCTATTTTCCCTTGCTTTCCAGCATCATATACAGCAGCAAAAATCAAAAACTACACCATAGAATTTCAGAAATTTTCTAGCAAAGCAAGTTTTCTACCAAATCTCCCTAAGAGTAACAGAATCATGCAACTCCTTCATCCTCATGAATTTTAGTTTCCAGCAAATTTCAGCAACCCAATAGCAATTCAAAGTAAGGTTTTAAGCAAATTAAATGAGATTAAATTGTAAGCCAATTCAGGATATATAAAAATTGCACAAAATCTTAATAGGTCTATAGAGTTTTCTTGATTTTCTTCCCTTTCCTCCCTTTCTTCTTCTCCCTTCTCTCCCTTGCACAAACCAACTGGGTGTTTGTAGAAGACATGCATATAACTTATATATAGGAGGTGCCACCTCCTGAAGAAAAGTCAATGAAAATATTTTTTCATTAAAAACTTTAATAATTCCCTCTATGTCCCCTAAATCACTACTTCCCCTTCACTTTTCTCTCATTCCACTATATATATATTATTTAAATTACCACCTAAAGGCATAATTAAACTACTAATTAAGTGCTCTAATCTCCTTAACTCATAGTACTTATTTTTTTATATGCTCAATTCTTAAGCTTTTCTCTAAAAATTTCTTCACATTTCCATTGAGAATTCACATGCTATTCCCATCATTATTTTATATCTATTTCTAAGTTCCCTTAATCCTCATTTTTCTTTATTCTAAAATCATAATTAAAATTTTATACTAACTCTCACTTGCTTCTAAGAATACTAGTATTCATATAATGTATGCAAAGGTGACATGTAACACTTTAAGATGGTGCACTAGCAAATAATTCATGAAAAGAATAAATAAATAAATACATAGTTGCATGAGCACTAGGTGTGCAAGAAATACTTGGTTTGGAATGTGACAATTTACCCTCAAAATTTTTTGTCTTTTGAATTCAGTACCTGAAGTCTGAAATAAATAAGCATACTTTGCCTTCATCTTATCCTTTCGCTCCTGGGCGGTTTTTTCCTTGTCTTGACTTCTCCATAACACTTTAACCAATGGCACTTGTTTAGACCTTAACTATTTAATCTCTTTTCAAGAATTTGCACTGGCTTTTCCATATAAGATAGGTACTCCTTTAGCTCCATTGATAAAGTAATAAGGATATGGGTAAGATTTGCTATGTACCTTCTTTACTTAGATATATGAAACATATTGTAAATCTGTGACAGCTCAGGTGGTAAAGTAAGTTTATAGGCAACTAGCCCCACTCACTCCGTAATCTCAAAGGAATTGAGGTATTTAGGGTCAACTTGCCTTTTTTACCAAACCTCAACACACCTTTCCAAGGAGACATCTTTAGTAAAAGATTGTCACCCACATTAAATTGTACATCTTTATGCTTTGGGTTTGAGTAACTCTTTTATCTGTCTTAGGTCGCTTTCAATCTATCTCTAATAACTTTGATTTGCTCTATAGTGGTCTATACAATCTCTGGCCCTAACAGTTTCTTTTCCCTTCCTTATCCCAGTAGATGGGTGTCCTACACTTCTTTCCATATAGAGCCTCGTATGGTGCCATTCTGATGTTAGAGTGGTAACTGTTATTATAGGCAAATTCTGCCAAGGGCAATTGGTCATCCCAACTTTCCAAAAACTCTAGTACACACCCATGTAACATGTCCTCCAATGTCTAAATAGTCCTCTCTGATTGTCCATTGGTCTGTGGGTGGAAGCCTTTACTAAAGTGTAGCTTGGTGTCCATGGCTCTTTGTAAACTCGGCCAGAATCTATAAGTAAATCTAGGGTTTCTATCAGACATGATCAATATTGGAACTCCATGTCTACTGACTACCTTGTTCACAAACAACTTGGCTAATTTGTCCAGTGGAAAAGTGCTTTCAATGGACAAGAAGTGCGTTGACTTCATTAGTCTGTCCACTATAACCCATAAAGTGTTATTTCTTTTTCTGGTCACTAGTAGTTGAGTCATAAAATCTTTGGTCACATGTTCCCATTTCTACTCTAGAATTAGTAATGGTTGTAATCTACCTACTAGTCCCTAGTGCTCTACCTTTACCTACTGGCATATTAAGCATTTGGAGACATATTATGCACTTCTCTTCTCATGCCATTCTACTAATAACTCTGTCTCAGGTCTCGATACATCTTGGTACTCTAGGGTGCATTACATATGTTAAATTGTGGGTTTCTTCTGTTATTTGCTCTCTAAGGTTCCCACCTAAGGTACGCATACCCGATCCTTAAACATCACATGTTATCTTCTTTTAACCGAAATTCATTTTGTTTCCCACTCTAAATACCTTTTATCACTTTCAAAAGTTGTGGATCTTGTTTTTGCATTTCCTTAATCTGAGAAATCATGGTAGCTGTGTATTCAAGGATTTTAACCCTAATAGCAAGGGCACATACACTATCCTTATGGTAGAGAGCATTCTTGAAGGTTTTCTACTAAGAGAGCTAGCTACTACATTTACTTTTCTATGGTGGTATTCGGTAGTACAATCATAATCCTTTAAGAGCTTTACTCATCTTCGCTGTCTTAAATTTAACTCTTTATGTGTAAATAAGTACTT
The DNA here is from genome assembly GCA_911865555.2 of Thlaspi arvense. Taxonomy (NCBI): domain Eukaryota; kingdom Viridiplantae; phylum Streptophyta; class Magnoliopsida; order Brassicales; family Brassicaceae; genus Thlaspi; species Thlaspi arvense. The sequence continues at coordinate 38,561 of CAJVSB020000105.1, forward strand.
AAGACTCTTATGATATGTGAATATTTGATAGTGCTCTCTATATAGATAATGTATTTATATCTTTAATGCAAATATCATGGCAGCAAGCTCCAAGTCTTGAGTGGGGTAGTTTAGCTCATGTGGTCTTAATTGTCGAGAGTCATAGGCTATCACTTTTCTATCTTGCATTAGCACACATCCTAGCTCTCTCCTAAAGGCATTGTTGTGCAAAATATAACCCTTCCCACTCTCTGGCAGTGTCTGGTAGAGTAGTGCCTGGTTAGCCAATTTGATTGGTGTAATTGAATACTCTTAATCATCTTTCATTCAATATATATATAATTATTTCATTGGCCATCTTCATCGAATGTGTAAATTTTACATTTGGTTGAAACCCTTAGACTATAAATAACTACGGGACTTGGTCACGCATATGGATGGTGATCATGGAATAAGTCTCTATGGTTTTAATATTAAATGTTCCAAGTTGTAGAATAAGTCAAGATAGGGTATTGACTAGATTCAGATTAGACTTGCACGTGTATAGCATATTCGCAAGGAGGGTGCCTCGTTTTATAGGCGATCAGTGTAAGTGACGCTAATGCATGCACGTGGGTGCTTGTTAGAGAACAAGTTCACTTAGAATTCTCTATGTTTGCGATAGTGCATTAAGTAATTCTTTGACTTGAGATTCTGTTGTGATCTTGTAAATGGATACTTGTGCTTTGATATTTTTCCCCGATCACAAGTTGATCACATAAGGGTTTTATGTTGGGCATGAACCATTCATATATAGAGGTCTACGAGAACCGACATAGGATCCATTACTTATCTAGCAGAATAGGTGAATCTCCTATACTATCTACAAATAGTTGTTCTGAAAGTCCTTGCGCAAGGCATATGACAAACAATTAGGAAATGAGTTTTCTAGATTAGTCATTGAACAACTGTCTGAAATAGATGTATCATTATTGAGATTATCAAGATACTGACATATTATCCAAATTCTGTATCTCGAATGGGAGATTAGTTAATGGAAGGATTGTATTTGTATGGTATGTGCAAACGGAAAAATGTTCACAATTTTACCTTTACCTATTTCTAGGTCTGTACGGGCTTGTTGCTAGGCATATCTTGTAAAGTATGGATACTCTTGTTTTAATGTAGATTAGTTTAAGAGTAGTTAATTAAAAGGTGTTTAATTAACTGGAGTAATTAATTATAATTAATTATTCATATATTAAATCATAATTTGTTGTGAGCCCACTGCTAGCTAATTGGTGAACCTAAGAGGTCACACACAAGGGCGAATAAGTTCATATCATTTATGAAAATTTATTTGAATTAATTAATTTGATCAATTAATTAAAACTAATTAATTAAATAATTTGTCATTTAATTAATAGATAAAGGAGAATAAAATAATTATATTAATTAAATAGTTTAATTAATTAATTATTTAATCTTATCATATAAAATCTCCTAATAGTTGAGAGATTATTAAAGATAATTGATATGAATTATCTACATAGATATTATTTGATTTTAAATTAAATAATATAGATATTATTTCCTAATTAGTTGGGAGATTATTAAAGATAATTAATATGAATTATCTACATATATATTATTTGATTTTAAATTAAATAATATAGATATTATATTCTAATTTATCATAAGATAAATACAAAATTATTTTCCTAGAAATATAGGTCTAGGAGACCTTTATCAATAGAGAGACTTTTAAGAAGTTGAGAGGGAGAGATTCTTTACAATCCTTAGATCAAGAAGTTATCTTGATAAAAAGTTTATAAGTTGAGAAAAGTGCTTTTGGATTACTAGCATAATCCTAAGTACTAGTGGACGTTCCCCGTATGGATACCGTTAGAGGAAGTGTATTTGAACTTCTCGTGAACCGTTCCAACTTACGTGCTGGTTTGCTGACGTGCGAATTTGAATTTGCTCAATCCCTACATCAGTCGAAAGCTTGTGAGGTATAAATCAATTTTCTCATATTAAATTCATGCATATTGTATCTTAGGGCATAGAATTAGGGATCCAATGTGATTCGATCGTGCAATAAAAGATAAAAATTTTAAATTTTCGCTGCCTTAAAATTCCCTATTTTGATGCATAACCCAATGTGTCAAAACTAGAGCTATTGTCAACTTTTCCTTTAATTCCTCGAAACTGTGTTGACACTCTTCTATTCAAATAAACTTCTCATTTTTCCTCAAAAGTTTAGTCAAGGAAGAAGCTATGATGGAAAAATCCTCCACAAACCTTTGGCAATATCCAGCCAATCCTAAAAACTCCTCACCTCTATGGCATTGGTGGGTGGTTCCCACTGCACTATCGCCTCTATCTTTTGAGGGTCCACCAATACTCCCTTGGTCGATATCATGTGGCCAAGAAACACCACTTTGTCAAGCCAGAACTCACACTTGTAACTTGGCATAAAACTGCTTCTCCTTCAATATCTACAATGCAATCTTCAAATGCTTGGCATGCTCTGCCCTATCTCTGGAATAAATTAAGATGTCACCAATAAACATGACTATAAACTTATCTAGGTACTGCCAGAACACTTTATTTATCAAGTCCATGAACACTGCAAGTGCATTTGTCAGTCCAAAAGGTATTTCCAAAAACTCATAATGCTTGTATCTAGTTTTGAAGTAGTCTTTGGTATATTTTCTGTCTTAATCCTCAACTAATGATATCTGTACCTTAGATCTATTTTTGAAAATACCCGAGCACCTTGTAGTTGGTCAAATAGATCATCTTTCCTTGGCAATAGGTATTTATTTTTGACAGTTACTCTATTTAGCTACCTGTAGTCTACCCATAGACTAAGGATACCATCCTTTTTCTTTACAAATAGCACTGGAGCTCCTTACAATGATATACTAGGCCGTAAGAACCCTTTATCAATTAGTTCTTGCAACTAGGTCTTATGTTCTTTCAGCTCTAGGGGGGCCATCCTGTAAAGAGCCCGCGATATAGGCTGTGTGCCTTGAATCAACTCTATCCCAAACTCTACCTCCTTGTCAAGTGGCAATCCTGACAAATCTTTTAGGAATACATTTGGAAATTCATAGACTATAGGTATATCTGCCAAACTTAGAGTCCTTGCTTGCTTATCTTTCAAGCAAGCTAGGTATGCCTCACAACCCTTTAAGACCAATCTGGTGGCTGTCAAGGCTGAAATCATACAAGTGGGCAAAATGCACCTTTCCCCCACAAAACATACCCCACTACCATTAAACAACTGCAAAATGACCTCCTTTCTGAAATACTCCACTCTTGCTTTATAAGTTGTTAGCCAATCTATTCCCAAAATTGCATCTAAATCACACATATCCAAGGGAATCAGATCCCCTACTAGCTTTGCCCCTTCTATGCTTATTTTACAGTTCTTATATACATGCCTTGCCATAAAATTTTTCCCCACAAGCATAGAAATAACTATATTTTGATCTAATATGTTTGCTTTCAATCCAAGTCTAGTAGCTAATGTACAAGAAATGAAAGAATATGTATAACCCAAATCGAACAAGACATAGGCATTTGCACCATGTATAGACAACATACCTATCACTGTGTCTGGGGTGGCTCTCGCTTCCTGATAGGTCATAACAAAAACTCGAGCTTCCACCCTCAGTCTTCCTAGTGTCACTCCCTACTTGCTGGCTTGTGGCCCACTATCTTTGGCTTAGGCTCTTTATGATGTATCTTGTTAAAGAGGAAATCCTACGCTTTGCACTGTTTATGGACAATCTTTCTTAAGATGCCTAGTTTGCCCTTATCTATAGCATACACCAAATCCCCTAATGCACTCCCCTTTATGATTCTTGTCGAATCTCACACACTGAAGAGCCCATACTACTAATCTCCTTGCTGTCGAGGCACTCTTATTGACAATGTTCTTAGTCTTGTTAACTCCAATGGCCTTTTTTTCCCCTAGTACTATGACAGTAGGTCTTTAGTCCCCCTGAACTGGCTTGATGGGTAAGTTTCCCTTCTAATCTGATGGTGTAGCTCTTTTATGAGTGCCTTTCCCTCTTATTTGAGGCAATTGTTGGGGCACTCCTCTTAGCCCTCTTCTGCATCCTATGGGCAAATTTGGTCTCCATGTCTTCAGCCTATATAGCATACTTCACCAAGTCAACGAATGAAGTGGGTCTTTGCATCCTAGTCTTTGTATAAATCTCCAATCTAAGTCCTTTCTCAAATAACCTACACTTATCCTTTTCATTCGCTACGAATATCGGAGCAAATTGAGATAACTCTATGAACTTCGCTTCATAGTTGGCTACTGACATACTACTTTGTTATAAGTTCATAACTCTATCTATTTTTTATCCTGGTAGACCGACGGGAAATGCTTCTTTTTAAACTCACTTTTAAATTTGGTCCGATTGATAACCATCCCTCATAGCTGCTTGGCCTTATGAGCTGTCCACCACTGTCAAGCTCGGCCTCGAAATAAGAACATAGCATACTGCACCTGTTGGTCCTCGAGGTAACGTAACGAATCAAACATGCATTCCACCTCCTAGATCCATTCATCTACCTGAAGTGGATCTATGATATCATAAAACTCCATCATCCCTAACTTACAGGCCCTTTTAATAATCTTTTCTTCTTCGTACTTGGGCCTTGGGGCAGCAGAACTAGAGGCCAAGGTTGCACTGACGCCCTAAGCTATCATGGTCATTAGCTCTAGTGTGATTAAAGGAGTTGGTAGCATTAGAATGATTAGTGGTGTAGGAAAAACTGGCGAAGCAGGGGTCACTAGCGGTGGTGGAACTGGTGGAACAGCTTCTAGAGGGGGTAAGTCTCTAGGAAGGCTAATGTGTGCTTGGATAAGACTCGTCGCACCCGATGCTACAGATGATGCGGTACCTGTGATAACCCTAGGAGGGTGGCCAAAAATCTACACTTTACAAGGCCTAGCCCTACCTTTTCCTATGCCTTTAGTATGTGCCACGATCCTACAAAACCATGAACCTTGCAAATTAGAATATATTCATCTTAGGCAAATACTATGCATGAACCACCATTGTTGACTTGCAATCCCTAAACTTTTTGATTTGTTATAATCTAGTCCCTAAACTCTTTAATAGAATCTGATCAAGTTCCTGTCAATTATATTTCAATTCCTAAAACTTTCAATTTCTTCAATTAAGACCTTAATCTTCCAAAATCAACCCCAAGCCTTTTTATTCTTCCAATTAAGCTCTTAAGCTATAAAATTAACTTAGAATTTTATTAAAAATTTGGGATATTACAATCTCCCCCCTTAAAAAAGTTCATTCTCGAATTTTGATATAGTAAGGTAACTCGTGCTAAACAAATAGAAGTATTTTCTTCATATGATTTTCTCAGACTTCCAAATAGCTTCTTCGAAAGTCCGACTCCTCCATAGCACTTTTATTGATGGCACATCTTTGGAGTATAGCTTTTTCACTTGACGATCTAGTATAGCAATTGGCTCTTCCTTGTATGTCAAGTCCTTGTCCAGTTGGACGTCTTGTGGTGTAATTACGTGTGATGGATTAGCTAGATGCTTTCTCAACATTGAAACATGAAACACTAGGTATACCATTGATAAATCAGGTGCAAGGGCTAATCGATAGACCACATTCCCTATGCCCTCTAGTATTTCAAAATGACTGATACAGCTGGGACTTATCTTACTTTTCTTCTCGAATCTAACAACACCTTTTATAAGTGAAACTTTTTGAGATACATGATCGCCGATAGCAAGCTCCAATTTATGATGCTAATGGTCCATATATGCTTTCTGTCTACTTTGAGTAGTAAAAAGTTTGTCTTCGATCATTTAAACCTTATCCACCACATATTGTATCAATTTTGGTCCCACAAGCTTTGTTTCACCTATCTCAAACCAACCAATCGGAGACCTACATCATCTGCTATATAGACCTTAAAAGGAGCCATCTGAATACTAGATTGGTAGCTATTATTATAAAGAAATTTTGCTAACTGTAAGTATCGACTCTAGCTACCTTCAAAATTCAAACACAAGCCCGCAACATATCCTCCAAAGTCAGGATAGTTCTCTCGGACTGTCCATTAGTCTGAGGATGAAAAGCTGTACTCAGATTTAGTCATGTCCCAAGGGCCTTTTGGAAGGCTCCCCAAAATCGAGACATAAATTGGGATCCTCGAGGTTGATTGATAAAACCACCCTTGGATTGTTGCAATCGTTAGTGATGTGGAAATTGCAAGGTTATAGGTTCCTCAAGAAAATGGAAGAAGTTGAGATCGTCGGTGATGCAAAAATCAAGGAATAAAATCACAGGAAGAAGAAGAAGAAGAAAAAGAAGAAGAAGAAATCACATGTGAAGGAAGAAAATTGAAGATGAAAAATATTACCAGCAAAGTAGAGGTTTCTTTCTTATCATTGGAGATGAGCGGCTACAACGAAGAAAAGAGACTATAAAGTTAGGATTAATGTTGTGATATATATATATGAAGTCCATGATTCAATTCGATTTATGTAGTGTAGTTTAGTAGTCAAACCCTAAACCAAATTGCAAGGAAAAAAATATGGTTTAAACCAAACTGAACCAAAATGTAACCTATATGAAACTGAATCAAACTATGATTTGGCTCGATTTAATCAGTTTGATTTGGTCTGATGAACACCCCTAGTTCTAATATAGTTCTCTTACCATTACTTATGTCACACAATAGTATTCTGGAGTGATTGCTTAGCCTAGTTCATTTAAGATGATATCCTTTTAGTTATCAAAGCCATTAAGCAAATTAACCTCAACAAATAACAAAATACATAGCACGTTAATCAAAAGAAAATAAAACCATAAAATGATATTAATAACTAGAGTTTGTTCATCAATTTTTTTTCCATAAAGGAATAAGAAAGAAAGAGCAGTAGCCAAAAAAAAAAAAAGAAATTGATAGCTTGTGGTTGGATATAACTAAGTTAAATAGGAACCATAATACAGGATATTATTTTTTGATAAATTTGGTATTTCAGTTATGAATTAAAATAAAAAATATGTATATTTTGCTAATTGCTAGAATATGCACCTTCACTCAATGGCAAATTAATAAACTAAAAATTGTAATTTATTTATCTCATAATTTTTTTAGTTGCATTTTCATTGTAAATAAGGAGGAAACAACAACATCAAAAGAAAATATAAATAAATAAAATATCTAGCAGTTGAGATTGGTGACTTATTTTTGATAATCAATCTCCTCCTTAACTTTGAAAGTTTTGTCTACTTAACAGTTACACACACACACTTACATGTGTTTCTTAATGAAATAATCTTTCTAGACATTATGCCAATGACATATATATGAGTATCAGTCATGAATTTTTAGTTTGAAAAATGCCCATAGCCAAAGCTTAAATTATTTATACATACATACATACAAACATATAAAATCAAAAAGCTCTAAAATCCATTGCAATCAAAAGTAGTTAGAACCTATGGGTCAAATTAGTAATATTTTAATAAACTTGTGTGTAGATATTGTATTTTGAAAAAAAAAAAAAGAAACATTCATTGATGTAAGAGATCAAATATGTGAGATAAATCATGAAGCATAGAATTGCAAATGACCTTTCAAACATATAGTGGAAGACTATCCATGTGGTTGTCAAGCTTTGTCATTAACTCCATAGCACTAAATTCGAAACAACAACAGTGTCTTAGATAAAGTCATGTACTTTAATAAGTTGAAACGATCAATATGTATGGGCACACTTGAAAAGCATTGATATGGTCTTGTTTAAGTCAGCATGGGTGAACAATCTATTATACGATTTGAATATAAAAAAAAGATCTCTCTGTTGAATGCACAGCTATGATTAGAAGAATATATATGATCCCATAAAGAAAAAAGCACAATAGAGACCAAAAACCATCCTAATCTAGGGGGACATACTAAGGGAAGATGTCTATAGAAGGCTATTATTGCAGCGAAAAGCATTATCACTCCCATCAACAACTTTAGTGTTGAAGATTTCAAAAATTCTTCTTCTACATAATTGGAGAAGAAAATGGACAAAAGCAATACTATAGATGTCGATGAGAAGAGCATTGCAATTCCCTTTAAGACAAGCCAAATCTTGAAAAGCTTTCTATTTACCAAATTATGTGTGCTTGTGATGTTAATGGAATCTCCAAGTACTATAAATTGCCATGAATATGAATATTACAACTATACTGCATGACTTAGCAGTATCTCTAATCTCTTGCTTTCCTTTCCTCTTCAATTCTTCATACGCCTTTAAAAATAACTTTTGTGGTGTTAAACCATCAGCATTTGTCATCTCCTTAAACATTAGAGAGACAACTATTTCAATACCCTATAATAGAAAAAGAAATAGGGGTTAAAGTTTTAGGTAGGCAACATAATTGATACATAAAAGCTTCAAAATTTCCATCACAATGATCCCAGAAGAATGAATATCATGTTTAAGTAGTCTTTAGTGCAACATTTGATCCTTATAGTAGTAAATTATACACGTGCTAGTTATCCATCCAAGTATATATAAATTTTTGTGAAACCCAATGTAAGAATGCGTGTATTATATGCATGAATGGATTTAAATTGGTCAATAGTTTTGTTTTAAATTTATAGTTTTTGCTTTCATTTTATAATTCATATCTAAGATATTTTTTTCCCAATGGAAATATGTTAGTTGATGAGATCAACTAAGTTCCAAAACACCTTGTGCAGCTCGTTGTGTTGATTTGATTCTTAAAGATATTGGTAAGATTCCGATGTTTTAGAATACCATTGAAAAATCCATGAAGATCACAGTTTTTATTTGTAGACATATTTAGGTGCTTAATTTGTATAGAACATTTTTTAATGGGAGATAGTTAACAAAACCGGTAGTAACTAGATCTGCCACCTCATTTCTTACATTGAAATCAATTTTGGATCCAAAGATAGCTCTCTAATCTATGTTTGCATTAGAAGAATGGGCTACAAGTACTTATACTAGTTGATGATATAAAAGTAAGAGATTATTTTGGAGGATTCAAGATTTTGAAAATCCTTAATTTATTATTGCACTTGTGTCCCTCTACTTGTGAAAGTATTTAGACTTGTGAATGGTGATTTGAAGCCATCTATGGGTTATGTCTATGAAGCCATTGATAGAGCAAAAGAGCAAATAGTTAAAAATTTTCAACAAATGGAAAGTAGATATAAAAAAGTGTAGGAGCTCATAAACCAACATTGGGAATATCGACTTTATAGGCCTCTTTATGCAGCTGGATACTATCTAAATCCTAGGTAATGCTTTTTTCTTATATTTATTTTAATCCTAGAATGATTAAAGTTTATCTTTTATTTTATTTATTTATTATATATATGATAAATGTTTCTTAAAATTTATATAATTTTGTAAGTTCCATTATGAAAATATTTCACTTCGGATCTTGAGGTGCTGACTGGTTTGTCCAAAGCCATGGATAGATTAACTCTAGATATTGAGACAATGATAAATATTATTACCCAACTTGACAAGTTTCATAATGCAGAGGGGATGTTTGGATATGATTTGGCTATAGCAACTAGAGTTAAGATGCAGCCTAGTATACTTTCTTAGTATAGTTGTACTATTTATTTTTATATATTATGTATTTGCTAGTGTAAAAAATTTCTTATCTATTGTACTATTTTTCTTATTAGCTATTTGGTGAAGTAATTTTGAAGCACAATGTAAAGAGCTTCAAACTTTTGTTATACGTGTTTTAAGTCTCACATGTAGTGCAACAGGATGTGAAAGAAATTGGAGTGTCTTTGAGCATTTCATTTTAAGAAAAGAAACCGTTTAAAGTAACAAAAATTGAATGCTCTTGTGTTTGTCAAATACAATCTCAGTCTTCAGTCAAGACAAAAGATATGAGAGGAGAAAAGAGAAAATATGATCCAATTTGCCTTTCGGATATAGAACCCAATGATGAATGGATCACAGAAGAGTAGGAGTCTTGTCTAATAGATTTGGAGTAAGAAGTAGATAACTCTTGGATGGATATCCAAGAGTGCTTTAATATTGATAAAGGAGCTCCAAGTAAAAAAAATAAAAAAAGGCATGTTATCTAAAAAATTATTCTTATCTAATTATCTAAATTCTTAAATCATAACTTCTTATATTACATTATATTTCATGTATTTCATGTTTAGGATCAAGAAACCTTAATGTAATGGGCAAAAAGGATAAAGGAAAAAAGCCCATACAAGTTGCTTGTGAAGTTGAAGATGGTGGAGATGATGATAGTGGTGAAAGTGGAGATGAAGAGAATGAAAACTTGGTTATAGTTGATAACGATGCACAAATTGATGATATTGGCCTTAAAAGAGATGAGAATGAATATATATAGATTATCTAGTAATTAAATTGTACTTAGAGTGAATTTTTTTTACATTAATGTGACATGTTTCGTATATGACATTATGATATTTTAGTGTATATGACATTCATGTTTTAAGTGTGTAATTATGTATTTTAAAATATTTTTATATGTGTTTCTAAATCTTACGATATGATACGATTCACGATTCGTAAAATACAAAAACGATTTACGATATGATTCACGATTTAACAACTTTGGGTTATACAAACTTTTATGCTGAATGGTAGCTGTTTGTATTGGGGCAATTGTCCTTGGGATGGTCAGATCTTTATTGGAATAGAATCTATGAATTATGGTTATCTCAATTGTTCTAGTGTTGAGTATGACAAGGAGGGGAATGCATCTATGAAATTGGTCAAACCTTGCACTATCACCCAAACCTAGATGGAAGTCATGTGAAGAGGGTGTGGATGGTTGAGAAGTAGGATTGGGTGGTCACTGGTGGAGTGGAGAAACTGAGTGCAATGTCTATAGCAAATGTGGCCAATTTGGAAGTTGCAATTCAATCAAATTTCTAATTTATACCTCTTTGCTAGGTTTTGAACCTATTCGCAAAGATGAAGGGAAACACATGAACTTCAGTGGTGGGCATGTGAGGAAGGCTCTTTTGCAGGGTGAGAGGAATGGGAATGTCAAGAAAGATGGTTTCCAGAAGCTCACAACAATGAAATTTCCAGACTTGCAAGACATATCATCTACTTTAAAAAATGAGTGTGACAAGTGGCGGTTAAAGATTTGTTCTTGCATAGCATATGCATATTATGTGGGCATAGGTTTCATGTCCCATCCAAATAGTAATTTCATTAGTGTTTTCTCTCAGCAGAACCCCTCTTTTTGTTGAATAATTCTCTCTAAGCCTTGCAAGCAAGTTTCATTTTGGTGTGTGTGCCTTAGTATCATTAAAGGATATAGATAGAGGTCTTCTCTACCTTCACAGGGTTAGTAGATTAAAGATCTTTCATTGGGACCTAAAAGCAAGTAACATCTTGTTAGACGAAGAGCTAAATCCTAAAATTTCAGAGTTTGGCATGGCAAGAATTTTTAAAGGCAATGAAAATTAAGCCGACACTAGGATGGTGGTTGGCGCATACTAAGTGGATACCTTTGCTTTAAAATGTTTCATTGCTTGCCATGGCAGCCCTTAGTTTATATGGGTTTCTAATGCTTTGAAATTAACTTTAAGGTCACGCAGTGACTATATGGCTCCTGATTAAGCAATGCAGGGGAGGTTTCCAGAGAAATCGGAGTACTCGGCTTTAGATGTTGTTAATAGAGATTGTAAATGGGAAAGAACTGCTAGCTTTTACGTCAATAAGGAATCTCTGAGCTCTCTAGGATTGGTAAGTCAGTTCAATTCTCTTGCATGTCTTTAGTTGTTTAATCCTCGTTGGTTTATCTGACAATGGAGTTTTTTCTGTTACTAATTAACCATTTCAGGCATGGAGTTTGTGGTATGAAAGTAAAACTCTGAATACTATAGATCCAATTTTTTCCTATCAAGGGTCTGAAAATGAAAGTTTGATATGCGTACATGTTTGCTAGCAATGTTTTAAAAATTAGATTTGACCAGACTGACCAATTTATACCAAACCAATGAGAACCAGTTAAAGCTGCCATAAACCAGACACACTGGTAAAACCGGTTTGCTGGTTTGAATTTCAATAGACTTGGCTGTCTTCCTCCTGCACCCAAACCAATTAGGCCTGTTTTTGCAGCTTGTTGCCCTCCTTTCTCTTTAGTTGCAACAGAGCAGAGGTGCATGAAAACAGAGCATCGACCATGGAGTAGTGGCAACGACAATGGCAATAACTAGCAGCAGATAACAGCAACAAAAGGATCCAATGAGAGAATACCTTCCTATAGTAAGAAGTTGATGCTAAAACAAGGAGCTGACAAAAACCACAAAGTGCATAGGATGTCACGCATAGCCAAAAAACGGAGATTGCCAACAAAGCCAAAATAGTTGCTGTCGACAAAGGATTTCTCGTCAATACTCTTAGTTAATTTGAAACCAACTTCCAATTCTTGGTATTATGCATCGTTGTAATTGCTTTTATATGTAAAAGATACGTTATACCATATATATCAGGTTTTTCTGCCACTGTTAGCATTCCATCAAGCGACCAGTGGCCAAAGCTAAACTAGACATGAATAATCATCGGCTTTTTTGCATTAATATAATCATATTTTTATGTACTAAAATAATTTTTTTTATCAAAATGATTAAAATGGCTTATATTAGGAAGTCGGTTTGAACTAAACTGACTTTTTTATACAAATCAGTTGAATCAGAACCAACTTTTTTAATAGAGAAGTTGATGCTCCTTGAATTGGTTTTCCTATGAGGTCGATTTTTTGGAAATGATTTCCTTAGAAAATTAGTGCCAGCGCAGTTGATTTCTTAAAAAAATTAACTTTACCCAAATCAATTTTGTAAGAAAGTCAATTCTAACAAAATCAATTTTTCAATGGAGGTTATTTTTAATCATTTTGATAAATAAATAAGATTTAACTATTTTGATAAATAAAAAATTATTATATTAATATTAAAAAGACAATAATTAGCTGCTCACCATTGCTTTGTATTTTTATTTTTTTTTTTGAAATATATAAAAAAACACCAGCGACTACCAAGAATAATGGAACTAGATAGATACAATCTGGGTTTTGTTAAGGAATACGAGCATAGTTTGCCTAGTCTAGTGGATGAAAAGGCCTTCTGTGGGCCACCCTTTTCAAGCAGACACAAACAAACTTATATATTATATATTTGATCAAAGGGATGGAATACCAAAAAAGTACATGTGCTAATATATAACATATTTATATATTATCATAATTTTAATTTCTTTAATCATATTTATTTATTTATTTGATATATTATGATATAATTCTAGCTAAAGTATTGGTTAAACAGGTCTAACTTGTATCAAGTAAGATTAATGGTTCTATTTGTTGTTTGATTTTTAAAACACTACTAATGGCTAACGGTTATTTAACAATCTTGAAGATGGTTGAGGAATTGTTCAGAATGACGTGGGCCGTTGGGGTGAAAGTGGATGGAGACTGGGAGAACATTCTCAAGATACCGGAATGAATCTTCCTCATATTGGACCTTCTTTGCAACTTGTCCTCCTCCTCCGCGGTGCTTCTTTTCAATATAACTCTGTAATTGTCATTTAGATTAGTTGACTTCACTTGGTATGAATTGTGTATAAGACGGGATTGGCCATCCCTAGAGTTGTAATCCGGAAAAATAGAGAAATAAGAAAGATTGGCTTTTTGGCAAATTCTCGTCTCTACCCTACTGTGACGTGTGAGTGCCAAAGACGAGTGTCAAGTGGGTTGAGATTGACAGGAGCATATGGCCTACGTTTGAGTGCCGCGTGATATGTTGAATTTCGAGGCTGAAGAATTCGCTCCGCGACATACATGGATGCTAAAGGAAGAAAGTGATTGCCCATTGCTAGAAAATTATACAGCAATTCGCTTACGTGACTTCTGTGTTGATGACCCGGTCAACTTTAACGTCAATGAGTGTTTTGTGCATGAAGGGATGTCCTAACTTAAGCCTAGAATGAAGAGGCTTACTAATGTGTAACGTATTTTTCTTCAATTTTGAAGTGGGAAGACGTAATAACAAAACAAAGTTACTCTAGGCGTCAGTTAATTTTGTAAATTAAAAACAGTCATCAAGTTTTAGTGATCAAGAAGGATGCTGCGGTGTAGATTTTAATTCAGCAAGTGAAAAACCTTCAATAAATGAATGAAAAAAAAAAGAAAACAAAAAAGACGGTCAATGGGAAAGGTAGAAACTCATACTAGTCGGGTATGAGAATGGAGGCTTTGATAGAATAGTTGATTTGAATTTCATGACATAATAAGAGGTGTGAAAAGAGAACAACGATGTCCTGTACTGTACGTTCGTGCCAACTTTGCCAACCTAGAACAGGAGGGGAAGGAAAAAAGTGAACAGCTTCCAATTGCCTTGTAATATTGAAATGACTAATAATATAAAGATCTGAGAAGTTACTGTCATAAGAATTTCCATCTTAAAACCTATAAAAATTTGAAAGTTAGAGCATTCAATTTATTGCGCTTCAGTGTTAGTCAGTGGCATACATAAAAAAGTGAGCTAATTGAAATTTTCTACCCATCAAATACGGTGGAATTGCTGTTCTCAAATTACAAAATAATGAATTCTTCTTTGATACCTACGTTACTGGACCTAGACAGCCAATTACTATCTTTTGTTATGGTCGGCCAAGAAATTTCCAAAGATGTGCTCCTGCTGAAAAGTATGAATAATCATAGCAATTGAAAAATCATCTTAGCATAAATAGTCCGTAACATGGCAGTGCAGCATCTAATCCTAACCCACCCAAAATCATCCGAAAGTCATGGAATTCATCATCTGTAAAAGGGCACTTCATGTTGAGGTCCTCTTCCTCTTCTTCTCTTGTTTTGCTTCGAAGTGTAACTTTACCTTAGACACCATCACATCTAGCCATCCCATCACCGACCCTGAAACAATTGTCTCACCAACAAGACCTTTGAGCTGGGATTCTTCAGCCCTCCCAATACCTCCAATCGCTACGTTGGCATCTGGTTCAGCAACGTCCGTGTTAGATCAGTTGTATGGGTAGCAAATAGAGAAAAGCCTCTGAATGATTCTTCTGGGACTATAACCATCTCAGAAGAAGGCAATCTTGTAGTTCTGAATGGACAGAAAGATATTATTTGGTCATCAAACGTGTCAAATTCTATGGTGAATTCCAGTGCCCGGCTCTTAAACACGGGAACCTCGTTTTGCAAGATGGTTCTGATGTCAAAATGCTGTGGCAGAGTTTTCAGCACCCTTCAGAATCGCTCTTACAGCAGATGAAATTGAGCAGTGATCAAAGTACGGGTGAAAAGGTCGTGTTAAAATCATGGAGAAGCCCTTCTGATCCATCAGTCGGAAACTTTTCGGCGGGGGTTGATCTCCAAACTGTCCCGCAATTGACCGTGTGGAATGGTAACTACAAATACTGGCGTAGTGGTCCATGGGACAATCAGGTTTTCACTGGAGTAGAATCCATGACTTCTACTTATCAAAGTAGGGTTATTGTTGATGATGACAACGAAGGAAGTGTAACCATGTCCTTCACTTTTGTGGAAGGTATGACCTCATTCTTTCGCCTCAATCCAGATGGAAGTCTAGTGCAGATATATTGGGCAGAAGAGAAACAAGATTGGGAAGTCACCTGGTCGAGTCTAGAAACTGAGTGTGGAGTTTATGGCAAGTGTGGCCCATTTGGAAGCTGCAATTCAAGGACGCCCCAAATTTGTACCTGTTTGCCAGGATTTGAGCCTGCACACGAAGATGCATGGAAACGAGGGAACTTCAGTGGCGGGTGTGTGAGGAGGTTGCTTTTGCAGTGTGAGGGAATGGAACTGGTAAGAAAGATGGGTTTCAGAAGCTCACAACAATGAAGTTGCCAGACTTCCAAGAGCTATCAGACGTTCCAGAAAATAAGTGTGAAAGCCAGTGT
This sequence comes from Thlaspi arvense, assembly GCA_911865555.2. Lineage (NCBI taxonomy): Eukaryota > Viridiplantae > Streptophyta > Magnoliopsida > Brassicales > Brassicaceae > Thlaspi > Thlaspi arvense. The sequence goes on from CAJVSB020000105.1 coordinate 54,510, forward strand.
GTGAATTATTGTTCCTGCGCAGCTTATACCTATCTCAACGGCATTGGTTGCATGATTTGGAAAGGAAATTTAATTGATTTGCAGAAATTTGACAACGGTGGGGCAGATCTTTACATTCGTCTTGCATCTTCAGAGCTAGGTACCACATTCTGCCTTGTCTGTTGTTTCTTATATATTCTTACTTTTGATCTAATTTGGTTGCCCTTTTCTTCTAACCCAACTGGATAGTTTGAAATATTCTTCCACTGTTCTCCGCATCGACTATACGTAAATTTGAAAATCCTTCGTCTAGCTTCATTATGAACTTCCTGCTTTATTCTTTTTATTGGTATAGTCTTGCAAGTTGCAATTTTTAGTTCCATTATCTAAAAAATATTCTAATATTTATTCCATTTAACAGATAATGAGAGGAAAAAGCGCACAGTAATTGCAATTTCAGTGAGCATCGGGTCAATTATCATGACCATGTGTGCTTACTTTACATGGATGAGGTTGGTTAACCATAGAGGTAAAGTGAAGCAGAGTTACATAGCTAAAATATGTTTATGGAGCATTTGATGTTTTGTTATGTTGATAAACAACAACTGTGTTCTGAAAACCAGGAATGGAGAAGTTGAGAAAGGTGCCATTATTTCGTAATTACTCAGAATTTCAGGAAAATTCAACAGAAGTCATTCAAGAAATTACTGCGAGAGATGTTAAACTCAAAGAACTACCACTGTGCAAGTTTGAGGAGCTGGCATTAGCAACGGGCAACTTCAATTTGACCAATAAACTTGGGCAGGGTGGTTTTGGCCCTGTATATAATGTAATGCATTGTTTTGTGCTGATCTTGATCTTATATTGCTCTGGAGGAAATTAGTGTAATTAATCTGATGCTCATTTCAGGGGAAATTTCCAAATGGACAAGAAATAGCAGTGAAAAGGCTTTCAAGATCCTCTGGTCAAGGGCTAGAGGAATTCATGAATGAGGTTGTGGTGATTTCTAAACTCCAACATCGTAATCTTGTTAGACTGCTTGGTTGCTGCATTGAAGGAGAAGAGAAGATGCTGATCTATGAATACATGCCAAATGGAAGCTTGGATGCATTCCTGTTTGGTTAGTATCTGGAAAATCTGTTATTTATCTAGTACATCTCTAGTCTTATACTTCCAAAGTCATTGAATCTCTCGTATCACAAATATTTTCTATACAAGCTTAATTCTCCTACATCAAAACTTCAGTCCTAATATTAGTTTCATTTATCATAGCATTTATACACGCTCCGTAGTACTATTTTTTCTCTTGATACTTCTTTTAGAGCCCAGCAAGCAAGTCTTGGACTGGAATAAGCGCTTCAATATAATTGAAGGGATAGGTAGAGGTCTCCTCTACCTGCACAGGGATTCCAGATTAAGGATCATTCATCGGGACCTAAAGGCAAGTAACATCTTATTGGATGAGGAGCTAAATCCAAAAATTTCTGATTTTGGCATGGCAAGAATTTTTGGTAGCAAAGAAAATCAAGCCAATACAAAGAGAGTGGTTGGGACATAGTAGGTGGATGTATCTTTCTGAATAAGTTTCAATGTGAAATCCTCATTTCATATTGGAATCACGTCCTGATAACAAATTTGCCTTGAAATATGCAGTGGCTATATGGCTCCTGAATATGCAATGCAAGGGAGATTTTCAGAGAAATCAGATGTATTCAGCTTTGGGGTGTTGTTAATAGAGATTGTCAGTGGGAAAAGAAACACTGGCTTTTATAACAACGAACAAGCACTCAGTCTTTTGGGACTGGTAAGTCCAGTTCAATTCAAGTCTCTATTTGTTTAGCAGTCGACTGTTTATCATCTCATGAGCTTTGTTCTGCTACTAAATAACATTTTCAGGCATGGAGATTGTGGAATGAAGACAAAATTGTGACTTTTATAGACCAAAGAATTTCTTATCAAGGCTTTGAAAGTCAAATCTTGAGATGCTTACATGTTGGTTTGTTATGTGTGCAAGATTTTGCAGCAGATAGACCAACAACTTCCAAGGTTCTTTCAATGCTAAGTAGTGAAACTTCTGCACTTCCCTCACCAAATCAACCTGCATTTACTGAGAGACATGCCTCATCTAGGACTAGTTCTTCTGAACCAAGCCATCAAAGATGTTCTGTGAATGATGTTACTGTTACAGTTCTTCGGGGCCGATAATATCTGAGTTTCATTATTCTTTTATTTATTTGTTTATCATGTCTTTTATTCTTATCATTCTAGTTTCATCAAGATATCTTGTAAGAGCTTGTTTTCAGAAGATATGGAACGGCACCAACTATTCTAATGTTCTATTTTAGTTTATGGAAGAATTATTGCTCTCATCAGAAACAAAACTTTTATTAAAATAAAAAACAGCCATGTTGTCAGAATCTAATTCTGGCCAATTATGCGTGGAAGGCCTCTATGTGGCTTCTAAATACAAAATTGAGATTAGTGAGACCTGAGAGTGTGAGATTCTCATTCTGTTTTTCAAGGCAAGGAAGAGTTGTATACGAGTTCCTCAAAGACGAGAACAATTTTTGTGGTTGATTTTTTTAAGTTTGTCTGATGGAACTAGGAAATAAGTCATGATCTAAAATGGAAAAAAAAGAAAATAACAGATTTTTTCAAAATTTTTCTATGTATTTTTTGGTCTGCTGTTGAAGAATTCTTGCTTAGGCAGTTCAGATCATCCATATATAGTGTTTTGATCTAAGATTTCAATTCTACATGTTTGGCTTGGTACCATATTGCATCCAGGCCTTGACCTGCAACTATTGAATAAATATGATTTTTAACGGATTTCTTGAATAATTCTTGTCTAGCCACAGGCTTCATACTGAGGATGGTTCAACCTTACCTTACCTTAGATCGTATGCCAAAGAGCTTTGGATGTGGAGATCTTCCAGAGAGCAATTAGTCAACTAGGTTTTTTTTCAAGTAATAAATCTCAATCGAGATCAATCAGGCACTGATTCTGAAGCACCCCAGTCCTTCAAAAGTTTTAAATTATAATTAAAAGAAGCCCTATTTGACAATTATGTCATTGAATTGCAAATGTTTAATTATCTTACAGCTCGACAACCAACAAATGGAAATACAAATTTGGCAATGGTTTAGTCAAAGTGGTTTCTAGAAACATCTAGTTCTGTGGAAAAGTATGAATACTTAAGTGATTAAAATTCATTCTGTCATAGCTCCTAATCCATTCATAACAATTCATTGCCTTCCTCAAATAGTCAACAAGTCATGCTCAAATACAAACATTCCACCCTTAGAATAAACTTGTCTTGCTCAAATACAGACTTAAACTCAAACTTATTAGGGGTAAATAAATTAGATTTTTTCTAACTCCTGGTACGTTATACACGTTAGTAAGAGTAAGCCCTTTTTTAAAAGTAAATTCAAGTTCTATAGTCCCTTTGCTCTTGACTTGGACAGTCGAAGCATTAATGCCCATGTACAGAACATCTCCATCTTTTTCTTTAATTTCTTAGAAAAAATCTTAGTTCTTGCACACATGATGGGTAATTGTAAAATCTACCCAAAATGTCATAGCATCTTCGATCATGTTGACCTTAGATATGATGGTAACAACTGACAGATCTAGAATTTATATATAAGGGGGTGAGAATAAATATAAAAATCCTATATATTAAAAAAATAATAATTACATCAATGGTAAAATATATTGTCTTGTAATATCATCAAATTTACATAAAAATCAACTAACTATTTATACATTTACTTAAGTTGAGTATGTCGTTCCTTCATATCATAAAATTTATCAATGATTAACTTATTATCAAACTGTTCAACAATCCTTCTTTCAATATAGGTAACCAAACAATCAACAAGAAATTCATTTTCCATCTTGTTTCTAAGCTTGTTCTTGACAATATTCATAGTTGAAAATGATCTTTCACTCGTAGCAGTTGAAACAAGAAGGGTTAATATCAAACGAAATAAACGATCAATCAAAGGATAAGTCAAAGATTTTCTTGTTTTAACCAATCCTTGGCATAACTTTGAAATAATTATTTAAAAAAATGCTTCAATTTAGAATGTTAGGGAACATCAAGCTCAAAATTTTGTACTTGTATTCTAAGATATAACCTCTCTTATTCAGTGAAATCATTTGGATAAAACTTAGTTGTTAATTCACAAATGTGATCAACATTAAGCAACTTATAATCATCTCTTCGATCTGAAGTAGTGCTAAGTTTGAGCAACTTCACAGCATTTTCATTAAATCTGCTATTCATCTCATGTAACTATGTATCTATAATAGCAATAAACAAATTAATATGATAATGATGCTCCATTGAAACATATTCAAAATTTGGGCAACACCGACCTCTTCTAGGGGTATAAAGAGCATCCATATTAAGAATGTCAATGTCATGCTTCTCAAAAAGAATAGAACTTTCTTCAAAAAATTATCCCACCTTGATTCTCTCATTTTTTGAATCAAGCATTTGGTAGTAGATACTAAAGTCATTACATTTAGAATATCTAGACTCTTATATCGCAAAGCTTGAGAAGATCATGACTAATTTCCAAGATGGCTCTCATAAGATACAAAATAAAAATAAATTCAAATGATTTCAAAACATCTAGAGCACTTTCAGCATCACCATCAAGAGAATAATTTCCTTCTTGAGTAATTTTTTTCCACAACTTCACAAATAGGCTCAAACTTCTGTAATAAATCTTGAATAGATTCTAAATGAGAATCCCAGCAATTTGATTATAAATATTTATAGTTTGAGCAACCCTGAATTGGTCATGCCATTTAGGTGAAACAGTTATAATATTGACAATCAATATAAGCTTAGTAAAAAATTATGGATTGGGCTAACTTTTCTCGCTGTAACAACTAATACTAATTGCAAACGATGAGTAAAACAGTGGATATAATAAGTATGAAAACACTCTTTCAAGAATAAAGCTTGTAAACCATTCCATTCATCTCGCAGATTACTAGCTCCGTCATATTCTTGACCACGGAGATTTAAAACATTAAGATTTTGACAAGAAAGAACAGATTCTATTTCATTTTTCAAAATCAATGATAAAGTATCTGAAATAAGAATAATATCAAAAAAACCTTTCTTGCATGTGTCCATCTCTATCAACAAATCTCAAAACTGTAGCCATTTGTTCTCTTTTTGATTCATCCCTATCTTCATCAATGATAAGACAAAATTTGAAATCCCCAATGTCATCATGAATTACTGCACGTACTTTTTTAGCAAAAATGTATAAAATTTCCTTTTGAATGCTAGGAGATGTATATTGTGCATTACTAGAGGCATTTTGAAGAACAACATTAGAAATACTTGAATTATAAGATGCAAGAAACTTTATCAACTCAATAAAATTTCTCCTATTCAATGAACCAATATTTTCATCATTACCTCTAAATGCACATGCCTGAAATGTAAGCCATCTAACTATATCAATAGAAGTTTTTAGTCATAATCGATTGTTTGCAATAGTTTTAGCTTTTTATTTGTTGAAGACCTTATCTATGCGTTGAGATTAAGCCATTAAATCATCACAATATTTCACATAAACATTATGTGATGAATTAGGAAAGAAGCCAATATGGAAAGAAGCCATTAAATCATCACAATTTTTTCCATTATTCACATTCTTCCAAGCACAGAATCCTTTTTTTGTGAATGCATCTTTTCCATCATTTCTACTACCATAATTATTATTAAATAAATAACAAGGTAAATAAAAAGTAGCATCTACTATATGTGAATATTCTAACCAATTAAGACATTTTTTAAACTATGAAAATTGGAAACAGCGAGAACTCTTTTTTCCGAAAGTTAGATACTTGGTTAAAATAGACTGATAAGGTTTAACTAGTATATAAGCTCATTGAATTTTGTCTCGCTGATTTGTAGCATATTGCAAAATTGAACAATGCTTTCTTGTATCCTTTTTCTAATAAAGAAATATCAACTTCTACATTTTCAACTCTTGGCACTTTAAGTGGATGTTGATTATCAGGGATTGGAGAAGGCTCATTGGCAAGAACCCGAGATGACTCATTACTTTCAAAATTTTGAGGAGCTTTTCTCTTAAAAAATGCATCAAGCGTAGTTGGCTTTTTTATACAATAAATCTTTAGTCCTATACAATGAACAATAATAAATTATGTCATATATATATATGATTATAATTTGCATATAATTTAACTAAAACAATCTAATTTATATATTCATTTTATATGCATAATAGTTATAAAATTTATTAAATAAAAATACATTTAAACTAAAAATTACTATGAAAAAATAAATGTATAAATTTAACTTAATAGCCAGTAACTATCAATTAAAAATTACATTCATATATTTAATAATTTTAAATATAAAAATTTTTTCTTTAAATTACATTCTTATGTCATTTATATATATATATATATATATATATGGTGTTATTGGTTTATTGATGTGATATAAACTAAAAATAAAAATAAAAATAAAAAAATCACTACATATAGTACTCAAAGTTTCGGACCAGGTTCGAAACTTTATTAACAATTTCTTTAATCACTCCTTTCAAATCTAAATAACTTTATTAACAATTGGATTGCTGATTCCAAAGTCCTCATTGTGAATAAAATCTTTTCCGAATTCATTGAAAAACTGTCTTCGTTTTGACCCTTTTGGCACTATTAGCTGTAGCTCGGAAGTTCTGTTATATGGTTCATGGCTTATTTTTTTTATAACTTTTTTTTTGGTTGGTGATTCATTTCTTAGATTGTTTTCTTTTAAGATACTTTGATTAATTGGTTGGGGTAGTTTTGTAAGAAAAAGTAAAGAGTTAATTGACAGATATAAAAAAAAATAGAACTAATTTTGGAGAAGTATTTTATTAAATAAATATTTGGTGTCAGAATTTTAGTTTTCTTTATTTTGTGTAAAATAATGATAGCATTGTATTGTGTAAAGCTGAATAATTTTATTAATAAGCAAAGCAAAAACTGTTAAATGCAAAGAAGATTTTTTAAATGATGATTGGTGCAACACTTGGGATTAATTCCTCTTAGACACGCAAGGTGTTTCTTGTTGGCCAGTGAGTGGGGCTCGGCTGCTTGCTTTGCTAGGGGTTGTTTCATGTTTGTGGTTTTCCACCAACTGGTCCATTCCATGTTAGTTTTGTCTAATCATGCCCCTAATTGGAGCTGTTTCTCTTTCAAATTGGTTTTACTTTTAAAAATGAAAAAGTCTCTCTTGATTATACATGACAAATTTTACCATTTATCTGACATTTATGCAACGTATATTAAATTTTACATCTCATTTAAAAAACATGTCACAAAACATATAATAAAAATTTGAAATGACTAATTAGGGCATATGTGACAGCGCTATTTATTTAATTTTTTATTTTTAAAAAAATGAAAAAAATTTTTATTGTATTTTTAAAAATAAAACAGGAAGCATGTTTGGTAATTTTCTTTTGTTGTATTTTTTTATATATATAAAAAATAATTGTCACTTCAAACTTTGTTTTATCTTTTAAATTCTCTCTAATATCTATTTATTTTTTAAAAAAAGTAACAGGACAATAATTGATTTTGTAAGAGATTAAGTGGTTGTTTGCGTGGAATATTTTTCTGTAATTTTCTAGTTATAGTTATTTTGAAGTAATTTTGTTTATTATATTATCACTTTTTGCACTACTTTTCTTAAAATTTCAACTAAAATGCTTAAAAACAGAAATATCTAAATTCTTACTTTTTATAACTAATAATATAATTTAAATAATTATAATTTTTGTTAAACAAATATGTTATAATATTTTTATTATAATCTTATTCTACCTTTATCCAAATCAAAAAAAAATATTATTGTACACTAATTTATTTTAATTAAATCAAAAATTAAATTAGAATTTAAGAATAAGTAAAATTATATTTTTAAATTGAAAGTAAATTTATACTAAAAGTAGAATGTCATGGATTAGATTTTAAAAATTATTAATAACTCATAAATTTTTTCTCCCTAAAAATTTTCTCCGTTTATATCTTTTGACCTCTCTAGGTCTAAATTTTCCCTATCTACTTCAAAATCTTAATTTTCTGTTTCATCCTTCTAAAGTATATTCCTAATAGTTTTTTTCATCTTCAAATTTTCTTTGTTTTAGGTTTAGTTTCCGTTTGCATTTTATCTCCCCCAGTTCTCCAATAGGCCAGAGAAGCGCAAATTGAAAAAAGAAAAACAAAAAAAAAAAAATAAACAAAAAACATACATGAAAAATGACAAAAAGTGAAAAGTGTTCTATAAACAATTCTGAAGAACTGCGAATGAACGTAAATAATATAAGCAAGAGACACCACGGAATGAGAAAGAAGATGGGAGGAAGATCGAAGTGGGGTGGGTTTGATCTGAGAACTTACCTTGATTTTGCGCAGACAAAATTTTACAAGTAAACTATTGTTCTCTTGGGAGGTTTTTAAGATCCTTCTATTAACCCTTGGGAAATCCATCTGCCTGCTACCTCCGTGGAGTGTACAGCATGCCAATTAAAAATCAATTTCACGTTTTCTTAAGATTTTTCTTATATAAGAAGTTTTATTTGATTATTTCAAATAAATTCACGCATGAATGTTAGATATAAAGAACTTAAATATGTATTTTCAAAAAACTTAAAAATCTGGAGATTGACAATATAATAATACAACTAGATATTCAAAAATATTTTGGGTATCTTATTCCTGCAATTGTTTTTGGATGTTAAATAAATACGTCCTCTTATAAACACATAAATTATCGTCACAATTACAACGCAAACAATTAATAAAATTACTTCAAAAGAATTGTCCTGCTGCTAACCTTAACTAGTTAAGAGAGCAAACAGAAAATTGATAAATATCCTTCAACAAAATCCAGCACATTGGTCTTTACAAACTCCATTTGTTTTGGCAAGAACACTGGTATGATTCCAACATGAGCATATCCAAAATGCCTATGCAGTCTTGTTTGGATCAGCATTGTGATCATTACAAAACAGTCGGTTGCGTGATCCAAAAAAATATTTAAAGCTAAATGTTGATTGGAATACTTTTACTACAAATGGACCAACTAGACAAATAAATGCAATTGGTGCAATAGCAAAAGCAATCAAAAGAGGGACAACACATGCTACTCCATTGTGAAACCTTGATAGAAACGTCACACAAAAGGCTACGATCATGGCTGCTATCAAAATAAATAGGGTTATCGTTCCTATTAGTAGCTTCAATGGCAATGATCTCATAAAATCTTCTTCTGCATAAGAAGAGATAAGGAGGGACCCAAAAATGGGTATAGCAACTGAGGCAGAAAGCATTGCAATTGCTTCTAAAATAAAGAAAACCATAAGAAACTTCTCATTCATTAATGGAGGAATCCCAGTGACATTACGATAACCTCTTTGTACTGTGAATGCTGCTGTGAATACACCTATTGCAACAATTGTCACAACAATCATGCCTAACCTGGCATTGTCTCTCATTTCATTCTCCGCCTCCTTCATCAAATTTTGATGCTCTTTCAAAAATAAATCATGTGGTGTGTCCTTGTTATCATATTTCATATATTTGTATGATGGAGGTACAATGTTTTCCACTGCTTATAATAGATAAACAAAAACATATATAAGTTGACAAATGGATTATGTAATTGATATTGTTAACTAATTCAAATGATTTATATAATAATCAAAATCATCTTCAAGTATTTTTGAGCTGGTCATTTGTTTTGTATTGGTAGCAGAAGTATGTATGTAAGAATTTAAATTGTCGATCCATACAAATTTTGCAAATGAACCAATTTAAGAAGCTAGTCATAATTTTGTTATAATTCACGTTATCTTTTTTCTTTGTTGCATGAATTCATATCTATATTGGGGATACACCAAATTTTTATTGGAAAAATCAATGTTAAAGCATAAAATATTAAGAAGTTTAAAGTAAAGCACTCCAAAGTATCGCATTACTACTACTTCCTAAATAAAAAAGACAATGGGAAAAGGAGAATAAAGAAAACCCAAGAAAAATAAATGAATAATAATGAAAAGATAGAAGTTTTACCCTAAACCATAATAGTTCTCTTTGCATTTGAAGAGCTGCCCATGGCACTACTTTTATCCAATTTTGAGGTGGTAATTTGGCTGCCATATGCAGTATGTTGTACCCTATCTCTTCTTTATAGCTTGTGATCAAATACTTGATATCAATCTCATATATGAGATTAAACATGTCTAAATCCCGATTGCGAACCGCAATGTAAAATATAGTTTCCATGTTTTTATTTGCCTTGAGTATCAATGCAGGGCAAGACTTAAGAATCTCAACCAAAAACCCAAAATTTCCACATTCTGCAGCAGTAAATAGTAATTGACAACCAAATCTGATAATTTCTCTAGTTGAGTCTTCATTTTCAAGGACATAATTCCAGAGATTCCTAAATAGAACATGACCTTTAGATTCTTTCCTGCCTTCCTTCACACATCCGGTTACTATCAACCAAAAAAATCATGTAATTATTAGTTTAGCAGCAATTACATGTCACCATTGACATTAAAGTATTACCATAAAATCAATCTATAGAGGAGAAAAAAAGCGTCTAAAACATGTAATGCATTTTGCATCACATGATTAATTTTTAAATCAATAATAATAAAAATATAATTAATCCTTCCTGTTTGTCTTTTCGTTCATTTTTCGTCATTTTAAACATCAAGTGCTTTATCTCTTTTCACTACTTTAATGGGTTACTTTTCTTTATTGTAAACACTCTCCCTTTCCCACAAAATCTGTATTAATAATCCCTTATTTCCTTCAAATTTCAAAGTCAAGATTATTTGCTGAATTCTTCATAGATAATCTAGTTGTTATGCTAAAAATTCAACTATTATCTTTTAACTTGCCATGAGAAATGATAAATATTTTAATTCCTATCACTACAAATGACCTGTATTATTATTATTAGGTCTGGTCAATATTGTTAATGACTCAACTCTAATATACTTTTTTGATAAAGATTGATTTTCACTTCATTCTTAGGTGGTTATATATCAAATCTAAAAATGATAATGATTACTTAACATTTTTCTGGAGTCATTTATTTAGAAATAGAGAAAATATTGATAATTTCAGCTTAAGATTTTGTTACATTATTCTATAATTTAATGTGTTGAGTTTTATAATGACAAGAAATATAAAATTTTGTCATGCAACATAAAAAAAAAATAGAACATATGACATTTTGATTTATTTCATTCAAATTTTGGGATCATTTCAAATTTGAGTGGCTTTTCAGATAGTGTTGAACCATAAAAGATGAGGCTTGATAAGAGTCAAGTGCTAACAGTCATATATGGCTACACTCTATTTAAAAATATGGCTAGAAAAGAGTCAAGTGATAGGATAAAACATTATGATATATTATGTTAAAATGAGATGTTATTGTTTCATTTTGTAATGCACAAATATTCTATGAATTTCGATCACTTGAATCATTCTAGATACTTTTTAAATTTGAGCAAATTACTAGTGTTAGGTTGAATAAATTATGCAACTAACATAAGTGAATAAATACCGAGATTGACAATTTTCATCCATAATGTCGGTTGACTAGTAGTAACAAATACTGAAGGTGCACATGCTAGCACTTCCAGCGGGGTCTTCCCATTTTCATCCTTTCCCTGGCTAGTTCTCTTTGTTCTTGACATAGTTTTAATGCCGAATCTGAGGCTCACTCAAATAATTATAATCAAAAAATGTAAATATGAGATTACTTTTGCATAAATATTTAAAACTTGTATTTAACATATATTTGCATATAACTTTATATGAATCGTAAATGTTTAATTCTATTTAACTTATTATATGATTAAACCCATAGTAAGGAATGTAAGTTTATATCTTGTAATGACCCGAATTTAGAAATTTTGTTAGTTCAGGGACTTAGTTGTAGAAATTAATTTGTCGGGGGGTTGGAGTGAAAATACTCAGGGACTGTTCTGTGATAAGCATGAAGTTCAGGGGCTGATCTACAAAATTTCCGGAAGTCTGACAGGAACTGCGTTCCAATGATTCCTCCGCTGGATTTGCAGGTTTTGGGCAATGATGTTGGCGTGTCTCGGCTTCCTCGCGTGCGTTTTTGAAGCCTTTACCGAACCCCTCAAACGATTTCAACTTTGGAGCAACGATTGAGGAAAGATTTCAAGCCTTTGGACTTCGTCCCGTCGCGTGTGGCCGCAGGGGAATTCCGGGATTTGGGAGCTGTTTCTTGCCTTTTTGCTCCGTTGGATCGTTGCTAGGAGGTCGCCGGGGTCGGTGCCGTGCTTTGGGCTGCTTGATCGGCCGAGGTAAGCCGTCTTGCCCACCTTGTTCATCGTTTTTCCCGGACGGCCGGGAGTTGCAGGCAACCGGTTGAATACCCGGTTGCCGGGTGAGAGAGACGGACCCGAAGGGTCCGGGTCCGTGTGTTGGGCCAGCCCAGGCCGTTCGGCCTGGGCTCAGCCCAGTGGGCTGGGCGGCCCGCGGGCTTGAACCGCGGCCAAGAAAAAAAAAAAAAAAAAAAAAGTTTGGGCCAGCCCAGGCGGGCCCGAGCCGCGCCGAGCCGAGCCGTTGGGTTGGCGGCTCAAGCCGAGCCACGAGCTGCAGCTCGAGCCGAGCCGACCAAAAAAAAAAAAAAAAAGGGGGGGTTTTGACTGAACCGGCCAGAGGGTTGACCGGCCGGTTCAGTGGCCAAATCAACTTGGAATTTGGTTTTTTGACTGGTTCTGGATTCGAGGGGATGAAACCTATCAAACCAAGTGGGTTCGGAAAATTTTGGGTGACCGGTTTGAGGCGAATCGCCTCGTTTTGCGTGCCGATGATTAGGGTTTGAGTTCTTGGACGGTTCATATTGGTTCCTAGGGTTTTTGGGGCCTCTGAATCCATTTTCGAGGGTTTCGTGCCCATTTGAGTTGAGCTTGAGGTAGTTTTTGGCCAGCTAGGCCGGTTTGAGGGTTTTCAGAGGCTGGTTCGCTGTGTTTGGCAGACTGCGGAGAGTAGTTCTGTTTGGATTGAGGGTTTTGAGTTGGTTTATTGTGTGTTGAGAGTCACGTAAATTTCGGTGGCCAGTCTCAATGTCTCGAGATGCGTGCCAGAGTGTCGATTTTGGTTTTGAGCCGGTTTGAGGCTACGGGGCCTGTTTCTTGTACCGAGTTTGAGGTTGGTTATATTTCTGTGTGGTTTTGTTTTTCAGATACGTCTGAGGAGGTACACCCGGATCGGCGAGACGGGTGAGGGTGATCAGGACTTCGTTCTTGACTCGATTTTTGTACTGTGAGTGACGATACCTTTTCTATGCTTGTGTTTCCATATTGTTTTATTGGCATGTTGATTATGTGACTGCTTAACTGTATCTGGACTATGTATGTGTCCTTGTGTACTATCAGTGAGCTGTATTGATATGTTGTTATGAGATTTGGAATATGAATCGTATGTGCTTATGTATACCTGTTTGTGACCGATGTGTGAGGATGGTACCACATGATGTGATTTGGACAGAAGGAGCTCGGCTGGACATACGGTGACCCGTAGTGTCCAGTGGTGAGTCGGCCTGAGTCCTTGTTGAGGCAGCAGGGCTGCGAGTATGATGTGCACATTGATGACGTGTCTGGGATGGCAGGCTCAGCCGACGGACGGTGGGCCGTAGTGTACGGGGAGTGCCTGGTTTCCGTGTTGGGACGACTTTTGGGATACCGAGGACTCGCCCGGCATGCGGTGTGCTGCTGTAGCGTGCGGGGAGTATTCTGGCCCAGTGGATGGGATGTGATGGGTTGGTTACAGTGATACTTTGCATATTTATTTACATATTACTGCTCACTGGGATTACTTGTGTATATGTGATATTTGTTTGAGCCACGTTGCATACTCTAGCTTGTATAGTCTAGGTATCGTCTGTACTCACTAAGTCTCGCGACTTACAGTTTTAAAATTCTCCAGATCTGACTTGCTGTTCCTGTCTCGGTTACCGCGCCAGAGTCGGAGTTAGGCAGTGGCAGCTTTATCGATGTATAGGCATATTCCTTTTGTATTAATTCCTTGTACTTTAGAGTAGCTCTTTTGAACTCTCAGACAGATCTTGGTATTCGTGTATGAGGACAGCGCACCGTGATTTATATAGTATTGAGTTGTTACATTGGTTGTTTCGAGGCTTACTAGGGCTAGTAGACCCTAGTGCCGGTCACGTGCCCGGGTTGGGGCGTGACAGAGTGGTATCAGAGCTGTAGGATTTCTGAGAGTAAAAGAGAGCGGGGTTCTTTGGTAGTGCTTTTATTATGAGGGTGAGGGCCCCACTTTCATAATGGAAGGACCGCCGAAGACCTTTTAGGGTGTGTTTGATTTTGGCTTTTCAATTCCTTTATGTGCCCGAATCCTTGATAATCTCTCTAATCCTCGTCTGTTGTGTGTAGATGGACTCGCTGAGGGACGTACCTGTGACGATGGACGGGATACCCATGGATTCTCGCGAGGCTACTGATGCCGGGGTTTCGAGGGAGGCCGCAGGTGGGTCGGCCCCACCCCCGACTAGTGGGAGAGGACGAGGGAGAGGTCGTGGGAGGACTGTTAGACAGGCTCGAGATTCAGCTACAGGACCGAGTGTGACAGTTCCAGCAGACTTATTGACTGGACTCGTGGCAGAGGTTCGGGAGTTGCGGAGAGCAGTAGCAGATATTTCTGGGGGTAGTACGGGTGAGAGGAGGCAGCAGGCAGCAGGCATCAGGCGGAGGACAGCCGAGTACTACGACTGCCCCAAGGGAGTAGTGCCTGAGGGGCCAGCTCCAGTTAGTACACCAGTAGGGACCCCGACCGTATCCGCGACCACAGCCCCAGTAGCGCAGCAAACAGGGTTTGACGGTTATTTCAGAGACTTCCTTAAGATGGATCCTCCCACCTTTACAGGAGTCGGGACACAGGAGGACCCGCACGAGTTCTTGCGTCAGTTGGATGATTTGTTTCAGATTTTGCAGTGTTCCGGGGCGAGGCAAGTGCAGTTGACAGTTTTTCGTCTCAGAGGTGTAGCTCGATCGTGGTACGACCGATTGATAGAGATGAGACCGACAGGTGCTGCCCCTTTGACTTGGGTGGAGTTCCGGAGGGAGTTCCTTGAGCGATTCATGCCTAGCAGCAGGATGGCAGATTTGACCTCTGAGTTTGAGAGATTGGTGCAGAGACCGGGGATGTCCGTGGCAGAGTACGAGGAGCAGTTTACTCGTCTATCTCGGTATGCTACCTTTCATGTCGCTGATGACAGGGCACGAGCTACGAGGTTTATTAGAGGGTTGTCTGATTCACTATTCAGCTCTATGGGATCCCAGATAGGGACGATCAGTTATACGCGTGCGGTTGAGTGTGCACTTGCCCTGGAGGGGAGGGCGGTAGCCGGACTTATTCGCGAGGATTCGGCTAAGAGGGCTAGGACAGAGGGTCTTTTGGCGGCAGCAGTTCTCGGAGAGGATCATCATCTCGAGGACATCGACGACAGGGGCATGGGGGTTCTTCCAGCCGGCAGTCTTCAGCTAATACCGCTGCATCAGGTGGTCGTAGTTCAGCACGCAGTCCGTCTGTTACTTGTTATAGTTGTGGCCAGCAGGGCCATGTGAGCAGAGACTGCCCGCGTTCACAGGATACTGCCCGAGGTGTTGGAGCTTGTTTCAGATGTGGCCAGCAGGGCCATATGGCTAGGGATTGCCATTCCCACGGGACGCCCAGACGTCAGGGACTTGTTTTCGTTGTGGACGATCAGGACACTTGTTCAGGGATTGTCCTATTTCTCCTGAGGCCGTGTTGGCTGCGGGAGTCGTACAGCCAGCTCAGGGTCATTCTGGGGCTAAGTCATCGGGTTCCCGAGGTCGTGGGACCGGGGGCAGGGGCAGAGGTCGAGGCCGGGGACAGGCACGGGTATATGCATTGACACGTCAGGACGCTCAGGCGTCTAACGCGGTGATCACTGGTATGATTTCTGTGTGCTCTTTGGATGCTTACGTGTTGTTTGACCCGGGATCCACGTATTCTTATGTGTCTGAGAGTTTTTCGACACAGCTTGGTAGGCAGCCAGACCTTCTAGAGAGTTAATTTTCTGTAGCGACCCCGGTTGGGGAGTCCGTTCTGGTGACGCGAGTTTTCAGGGCTTGCCCGATTAGTATAGCCGGCAGAGAGTCTGTAGTGAGTTTGATTCTCCTCACTATGTTGGAGTTTGACGTGATCCTCGGTATGGATTGGTTGGCATCGTGTTATGCCACGTTAGACTGTCACTATAAGACAGTGCGCTTTGAGGCACCGGGTGAGTCGCCGTGCGTTTACCAGGGGGATTACTTTTTGACTCCAGCTCCTATTATCTCGTACTTGAGAGTTCAGCGATTGCTTCGACGGGGATATCAGGGGTTTTTGGCGACAGTGGTGGATACGCGGATGGAGGAGCCGCAGTTGGAGCACGTGCCGGTTGTGAGAGAGTTTGCGGATGTTTTTCCAGAGGAGTTGCCAGGTCTCCCACCGATAGGGAGGTAGAGTTTTGTATTGACTTGTTGCCTGGCACTCAGCCGATTTCTATACCTCCATATCGTATGGCTCCAGCAGAGCTCAGAGAGCTTAAGGAGTAGCTCCAGGACCTGTTGGACAAGGGTTTCATCAGGCCAAGTACTTCTCTTTGGGGAGCACCAGTTTTGTTTGTTAGGAAGAAAGATGGCTCTCTGAGGCTTTGTATCGACTATCGGCAACTTAATAAGGTTACGGTGCGTAACCGGTACTCGTTACGAGGATTGACGATCTGTTTGATCAGTTGAGTGGAGCTAGTCACTTTTCTAAGATAGATCTACGATCTGGGTACCATCAGTTGAGGATTCGACAGGAGGACATTCCCAAGACTGCTTTTAGGACCCGATATGGGCATTATGAGTTCTTGGTTATGTCTTTTGGGCTGACGAATGCCCCTGCAGCTTTTATGGACCTGATGAACAGGGTGTTTCGAGCCTTCTTGGATAGATTTGTGATTGTTTTCATTGACGATATTTTGGTATATTCGAGGAGTGAGGACGAGCATAGGGCGCATTTACAAGAGGTGTTGCAGACTTTGAGGGACCATCAGTTATATGCTAAGTTCTCGAAGTGTGATTTTTGGCGCGACAGCGTAGCGTTTTTGGAGCTTGCAGCGGTAGTTTTTGCACTTGAGATTTGGAGGCATTACTTATATGGCGAGCCGTGTGAGGTATATACGGATCAAAGAGTTTAAAGTATATATTTGATCAGAAGGATCTGAACCTCAGACAGCGGAGGTGGATGGAGTTCCTTAAGGACTATGATTGTACGATTTTGTTCCACCCGAGGAAGGCGAACGTGGTAGCTGATGCTTTAAGTAGGAAGTCCATGGGGAGCTTGACTCACATTACTCCGATGAGACGACCTCTGATAGCGGCACTACATAGCTTACAGAGCGACAGGATACAGCTAGAGATAGAGGATACCGGGCGGATGTTGGCACAGTTGCATGTACAGCCGTCCTTGATCGACAGGATCGGGGAGGACCAGGATAAGGATGCTAGACTATGCGAGCTGAAGGAGGAGGTTCGAGAGGGTAAGAGTACGGAGTTCCAGGTAGACGCTGAGGGGATGCTTCGATGTGGGGGCCGATTATGTGTGCCTGATGTGGGTGACTTACGACGGACGATTTTGTCAGAGGAACACAATTCTAGATACACTATCCACCCTGGTGCCACCAAGATGTATCAAGATTTGAGACAGTTCTATTGGTGGGAGGGGATGAAGAGGGATGTAGCTGACTTCGTTTCGAGATGCCTAACCTGTCAGCAGGTTAAGGCCGAGCACCAGAGACCAGCGGGACTACATCAGCAGATAGAGATACCAGAGTGGAAGTGGGAGGGCATCGCCATGGATTTCGTGACAGGACTGCCCCGTACTACTGGAGGGTATGATTCTATATGGGTTATCATTGATCGACTGACCAAGACCGCGCACTTCCTTCCGGTTAAGACTAGCTATAGTGCGATGCAGTATGCTCAGCTTTATGTGGATGAGATTGTGAGACTACATGGAGTGCCTTTGTCTATTATATCTGATAGAGGATCCCAGTTTACTTCCCGGTTTGGAGGGCATTTCAGGACGCCTTGGGGACTCGATTGGACTTGAGTACGGCATTTCATCCGCAGACTGATGGACAGTCAGAGAGGACGATACAGATCTTGGAGGACATGCTGCGAGCTTGTGTTATGGATTTTGGAGGTGGGTGGAGTCAGTACCTTCCCTTGGTCGAGTTTGCGTATAATAATAGCTATCAGTCTAGTATACAGATGGCGTCGTTCGAGGCTTTATACGGCAGGCGATGCAGATCTCCGATTGGATGGTGTGAGGCTGGGGAGTCGAGCTTATTAGGACCAGATTTGGTCCGAGATGCAGAGGATAGGTGCGGCTGATCAGAGAAAGACTGTCTGCGGCTCAGAGCAGACAGAAGGCTTATGTAGACCATCGACGTCGCCCATTGGAGTTTGCTGTTGGAGATCACGTTTTCCTGAAGGTTTCCCCGATGAAAGGCGTGGTTAGATTTGGTAAAAGAGGCAAGCTTAGCCCCGTTACATCGGCCCATACGAGATTCTAGATCGAGTTGGAGCTGTAGCATATCGAGTGCTCTTCCTCCAGAGTTGTCGATGGTGCATCCCGTATTCCACATTTCTATGCTGAGAAAGTACGTGCCGGACCCGTCACATGTGATTTCTTCACAGGATATCCAGCTGGACCAGGATTTGTCTTACGAGCAGGAGCCGGTAGCCATTTTAGATCGTCAGATCAAGCGGCTTCGATCGAAGGATGTATCCTCAGTTAAAGTGCTTTGGAGAAGCCAGACTATGGAGGAAGCTACCTGGGAGTCAGAGGAAATCATGCGCAGCAGGTACCCTCACCTTTTGGTACGTGATCTTTTCCTTTATTTTAAATTCGAGGACGAATTTCCTTTTAGGGGGGAAGAATGTAATGACCCGAATTTAGAAATTTTGCTAGTTCAGGGACTTAGTTGTAGAAATTAATTTGTCGGGGGGTTGGAGTGAAAATACTCAGGGACTGTTCTGTGATTAGCATGAAGTTCAGGGGCTGATCTGCAAAATTTCTGGAAGTCTGACAGGAACTACGTTCCAATGATTCCTCCGCTGGATTTGCAGGTTTTGGGCAATGATGTTGGCGTGTCTCGGCTTCCTCACGTGCGTTTTTGAAGCCTTTACCGAACCCTCAAACGATTTCAACTTTGGAGCAGCGATTGAGGAAAGATTTCAAGCCTTTGGACTTCGTCCCGTCGCGTGTGGCCGCAGGGGAATTCCGGGATTTGGGAGCTGTTTCTTGCCTTTTTGCTCCGTTGGATCGTTGCTAGGAGGTCGCCGGGGTCGGTGCCGTGCTTTGGGCTGCTTGATCGGCCGAGGTAAGCCGTCTTGCCACCTTGTTCATCGTTTTTCCCGGACGGCCGGGAGTTGCAGGCAACCGGGTTGAATACCCGGTTGCCGGGTGAGAGAGACGGACCCAAAAGGGTCCGGGTCCGTGTGTTGGGCCAGCCCAGGCCGTTCGGCCTGGGCTCAGCCCAGTGGGCTGGGCGGCCCGCGGGCTTGAACCGCGGGCCAAGAAAAAAAAAAAAAAAAAAAAGTCTGGGCCGGCCCAGGCGGGCCCGAGCCGCGCCGAGCCGAGCCGTTGGGTTGGCGGCTCAAGCCGAGCCGCGAGCTGCGGCTCGAGCCGAGCCGACCAAAAAAAAAAAAAAAAAAAAAAAAAAGGGGGGGTTTTGACTGAACCGGCCAGAGGGTTGACCGGCCGGTTCAGTGGCCAAATCAACTTGGAATTTGGTTTTTTGACTGGTTCTGGATTCGGGGGATGAAACCTATCAAACCAAGTGGGTTCGGAAATTTTGGGTGACCGGTTTGAGGCGAATCGCCTCGTTTTGCGTGCCGATGATTAGGGTTTGAGTTCTTGGACGGTTCATATTGGTTCCTAGGGTTTTGGGGCCTCTGAATCCATTTTCGAGGGTTTCGTGCCCATTTGAGTTGAGCTTGAGGTAGTTTTTGGCCAGCTAGGCCGGTTTGGGGTTTTCAGAGGCTGGTTCGCGTGTTTGGCAGACTGCGGAGAGTAGTTCTGTTTGGATTGAGGGTTTTGAGTTGGTTATATTGTGTGTTGAGAGTCACGTAGATTTCGGTGGCCAGTCTCGATGTCTCGAGATGCGTGCCAGAGTGTCGATTTTGGTTTTGAGCCGGTTTGAGGCTACGGGGCCTGTTTCTTGTACCGAGTTTGAGGTTGGTTATATTTCTGTGTGGTTTTGTTTTTCAGATACGTCTGAGGAGGTACACCCGGATCGGCGAGACGGGTGAGGGTGATCAGGACTTCGTTCTTGACTCGATTTTTGTACTGTGAGTGACGATACCTTTTCTATGCTTGTGTTTCCATACTGTTTTATTGGCATGTTGATTATGTGACTGCTTAACTGTATCTGGACTATGTATGTGTCCTTGTGTACTATCAGTGAGCTGTATTGATATGTTGTTATGAGATTTGGAATATGAATCGTATGTGCTTATGTATACCTGTTTGTGACCGATGTGTGAGGATGGTACCACATGATGTGATTTGGACAGAAGGAGCTCGGCTGGACGTACGTGACCTGTAGTGTCCAGTGGTGAGTCGGCCTGAGTCCTTGTTGAGGCAGCAGGGGCTGCGAGTATGATGTGCACATGATGACGTGTTTGGGATGGCAGGCTCAGCCGACGGACGGTGGCCGTAGTGTACGGGAGTGCCTTGGTTTCCGTGTTAGGACGACTTTTGGGATACCGAGGACTCGCCCGGCATGCGGTGTGCTGCCGTAGCGTGCGGGGAGTATTCTGGCCCAGTGGATGGGATGTGATGGGTTGGTTACAGTGATACTTTGCATATTTATTTACATATTACTGCTCACTGGGATTACTTGTGTATATGTGATATTTGTTTGAGCCACGTTTGCATACTCTAGCTTGTATAGTCTAGGTATCGTCTGTACTCACTAAGTCTCGCGACTTACAGTTTTAAAATTCTCCAGATCTGACTTGCTGTTCCTGTCTCGGTTACCGCGCCAGAGTCGGAGTTAGGCAGTGGCAGCTTTATCGATGTATGGGCATATTCCTTTTGTATTAATTCCTTGTACTTTAGAGTAGCTCTTTTGAACTCTCAGACAGATCTTGGTATTCGTGTATGAGGACAGCGCACCGTGATTTATATAGTATTGAGTTGTTACATTGGTTGTTTCGAGGCTTACTAGGGCTAGTAGACCCTAGTGCCGGTCACGTGCCCGGGTTGGGGCGTGACATATCTACACCTCATAAGCAAATATATATATATATATATATATGTATATAATTACATATAGAATAGTCTTATTTGACTTTCACATGAATGTACATATTATTTAGCAATATATCCCTTCCCCCTTATTGAGGAATAAAAAAAAAAGGTATTAAATAAATTGAAAAATTAAGAGACAAGAAGAAAATATTGCATTATAATTTTCTTCAATGAGCTTAGGTGTAAGAGAGAGGCAGAGGTAAAAGTGAAATTAGAACATGTAGGAATGATATTATCTTATAATTAAGCTAACATGAGTTAATTAATAATCTGCCTTACCCAGTAGGCCAGAACTAATGCAACTAGTGAGTAGAGTTGCCCTCTCCGTTGGTGTCCAGTTGTCTAAGCTGGTCTGCGAATAGAGGAAATCAGACATCGCTGTACATCCATGCATGATAGCAATTTGAACTGCTTTCACTCCACCATCAGAGCAAATATTAGGAAGCCGACTATTCTTGGTTACCAAAACCTTTGCAATTTCTGGAACTCCACTTGCTGCAGCAAATGGCAGGGCAGTCATGTGCTTGAAGTTCATGATCTCCAAGTCTTCTCTCCCAGTCTTGACATTATCAACATAGTTTTGGACAAAGTCCAAATGCCCTGAACTGGCAGCAACGTGCAGAGCCGTTTCTCCAGTATTTGTAATTGGATTCTTTAGCATGTTGTGGTCACCATTTATAGCTGTTTGAGCCTCTCTCCAACTGCCTTTCATCGTAGCTCTTAGGAGCGGTAGACATTTGTTGACGTAATCACTCCCTGGATACAAAATTTCATGAAAAAATTATGCTAAGCGAGCTCCAAAATAAACAAAAACAAATGCGCGTATGAGAGACAGAGATGTGTATTTGGATTTCTCTATAGTCAATTGTATAACATTAACTATACAACGCTGGAAAGAACATATACACTGATGTTACAACCAATGAGAAGAAAAAAAGAAAAATAAAGGATTAATCACAAAATAAAATCAGTATACTGCTGTCTGGCTTTTGTAACACAAAAAGGAAGTTCCTATTCTGCACAAATATTCATTTATTTACTTTTTAGTTTTAATAGTTTCACAATATCACCATATTTGAAATCAGCTATTCTGAAATATAACAGAGAAGGGAATAGAAGAGAAAGAAAAAGAATGATGGAATTGCGTTTCTGTATAATGAATATACTCAGCATTGCACACAGAATGAAATGTACTGCTCATATATGTGTGACCTCAACCCTATACAATCTGTACAGCTATCTAAAAATATATACATACCAATACAATTAAGAATAATACAAAAAGGGAATAAAGGACAAGTGCAATACTGTTGTGGGTTAGTTACACCAGAAATATTCAGCTGTGGTCAGTCTCATGTATGGAGGTTGTCACCAGAAGAAATAAGACCAAGGAAGAGGGGCTTACTCTGGATAACGCCTGGCATAGTTATTTCTTGCACGTTTGTAGATGCTGAGGTCTGTTCACGCCCTTCTGGTGACCACTCTGCTACAATTTCTGAGTGTTTCATCTTGCTCCTCTGCGGAGTATTTCGGCTGAGCCAAGGTTGCTGTCTGGAGTATTTTGGTAAAACTGGAAGCCAATTGTGAGAGATTCACCGTCAAGAAAAAGAGAGAAAAGGGAGAAGAAGGAGAGGAGAGGGAGGAAGAAGATGGAGTGGGGGCGTTACAATATAATGGTCAATCAGTATCAATTATTGATACACATTTAAGTCATTTTGCTTAATTCATCAAGAATCAGCCATGTCTATACGTAGGAAATTCAATTAAAACTTTCCTAACTACTAAGCCAAGTCATATATAAATACAAAATATATATTTATAAGTAGAAACGAGAGAAGCCAAAAATCTAAAGATAGGATATGGATAGAAAAAGTTACCTCAATATTTATTTGTCATATACTTGTATGTGATTTCATAACAAGCGTGATTATAATTTTATGCACACATCAATACCCTGGATGCAAACATTTTAGCTTAGTAGATGTTTCAATTTATAAGAATCAATTATTAAAAATTTTTAAAAAAAGTTGAGCTTGAGTTCGGTTTAAATGAAATAAGCTCAAAGCTAAGTTTGAATTTGGTGAAAATTAAAATGTCATAAATGAATTCACCAATTCTTACCCAATTTTGTTTGCAGCCCCAGTTTAACTTTTCTGAATAGGCAAATGGATAAAGAAATTGATAGAGTTCGATCAGGGCACAAGGGAGTCCAATTTTATATTATATTTTTATAAAAATTTAAATAAATTTTTCCACAGCAAAGTTAATTTAAAAGTATTAAATATGAAGGGAAATTTAAACATCTAAAAATATTAAGAGAGTAAGGGAATATTTATATGAAGTTCATTTCTATCTGATTAGTAAAAATATAATGCACAAAAACTTACCCTCTATGATAGAAATGTGCGAAAAATAAATGTCACCTCTCCACTTTTTGCCACTATCAATGCATATGCTAATCTTTTTTGATATATTAAAAATTTTAACCAGGAAATGGAGGAGAGGATAAGGAATTAAATTCTTAACATTTAAATAAGTTTCATAAGTAATTTACGCTTAAATTAAATCTTAAACATATAAAAATCCTAAATCTTAAGCCAAGCAAGAATGTTTTCCTAGGCCATTGAATAAGAGAATATGTTGAGGTTTCTAATCTACGACAAAATATGACATTATTTTAAAAATTTTTCTGGCCTTAGATGAAATTTCAAATTTGTTTCCAATATATGAAAAACATGCCTAGCAAATCTGCTGCTGGAGACCCATTCGTTTGGAAAGCTGGGTTGAGAAGGAATCAAGAAAACAGAATCAAGAGCAGAACAGAATCAACAATCCAAAAGGAAACAGCTAAGCGGTAGCAATAAGGAGATACATTAAAAACACTGTTGTATGTAGGGAAGCAAAGCAGAAGAAACGTCGTCAAGCAGAGCAAATAGCAGTCAAGCAAAAGATAGGATAGCTCGCAGGGAAGCAAACGCGAAGAAACGAAGAAAAGAGGAAAAGGAGAGGTAAAAGCTCACCGCGATGACTGTCAGGGATGGCGTGGGAATCGATGAGCAGACAGGCAAGAGCTGCGCAAGCCGAAGTCGATGCCGTTGATGAATGGTGCAAAGATGATTGGAAAGCACCTATATAGCATAAAAAACACAGGACCCGAGATAAGGCTTAGAGAATTCATTTTCAACCAAACAAGAATAACAAAAGGGGAAGGGAGGAAAGGTTTTCTACCTTACGAGTGGCCACCGGTCATGTTCGAAGCAGGCTGGAAAAGCTACAGGAGTTGGGGGTGATAGAGAGAAGTTGCAGGAAAACAGAGAAGTAAACAACAGCCGAAATGTAGCAGCCAAGAAAGCAGACACAGAGAAACTATCAACAGACAGACACGGAAGCAGGGAAACAATGCATAAGAAAACAAACAAGCAATGTGGAAGAAAACAGAGAAGAAATCTATGTAATCGGCACAAAGAACTATTGAATAACCGGTAATCGTAACAATTACAAAAACCGACCAGAGCGGTATGGCAGGCGGCGGGGGTCCAGCAGGACAGGGTTTTGGATAAAGGTAATGAAACCCTCTTCAAATTAATATTTTGGTCCCTCAGGTTTGCTTCCGATCACTTAAGTCCCTAATGTTTTGAAACGTCTCATAATTGCCTCCATCTCCTGTTTTTAGTCAATTTCACTCCCATGAGTTTAAACCCATTCAATTAGGTCCTCAATTTCAGCTTGGGTGTTATACCAACATAGTTCAATTGCCGGAAATGAAAATGTAATTTTGGTGGAATATTTGGTGTCAACCTTTTTTATATGCTAAATAATTTTTGTTTCTAATATTGTCCTTTAACATTTTAATCATTCATAGTATATTTCTACAAACATTTAAATAGTTTAAAATTTTATTATTAAAAAAAATTTAATCATCTAAAAAAATTAAAATAATCAAAAAACTTTCCGTTATGTGCAAATTTGTAAAAAGTCCTCCCATGCTTTGATAATACTTGTGAAACCAAGAAATAGAGCATCAAA
This sequence comes from Thlaspi arvense, assembly GCA_911865555.2. Taxonomy (NCBI): domain Eukaryota; kingdom Viridiplantae; phylum Streptophyta; class Magnoliopsida; order Brassicales; family Brassicaceae; genus Thlaspi; species Thlaspi arvense. The sequence continues at coordinate 79,957 of CAJVSB020000105.1, forward strand.
TAACAGAAATACGAGATTATATTAAAATTTCTAGTATATGATATTATACTCTAATTAGTTAGTTGAAACTTCTAAAATATGAAAATTATGTTATGCTTAGTCGGTTTGTAATATATTTAGTTGATAATATATAGCACTACATTAAAAATTAGTTGAAATATCTAATTTGTTCCCAATCGGTTGAGCCGACATAACACACTTTCCAAACACTATGAAAGGATTGCCATGTTTGAATTAAGTCCTCCATTGATTGCAATATTATTTAATAACAAAAGAGCTTAGAAACTCGGTATTTTATTCCTCATGTTGAGTTAATTCAAAATATTATAAATAGAATATAGTCGTGATATTATTCTCCAAAATGACTTTTCTAAAAACTTGAAAAATGATTTTTATAAACCGGTTACCACTCTATTTCATGGTTCTTTCATTCAATATTTTCCTTTTAGCTCTCACAACATTCATTTTGCCATCATATGCTTTACTCAATCTCTTTGAGTTTTGTTTTACTCCCAGATAAGTGAGCACAAGGGCTGTGTCTTATGAATGCCTTTGGGTCTTGTTATTAAAAAGACTTCTTAATTTATGATTTGATCTAGTGTACAAATTTCAAGACATTTATGTTTAGATGATATGCATTTATAGTTTGGTGATTATTGTGTAAGTTATAATGTCATAGTTTTAACTAGTATCACATCCGTGCGCATCGCACGATTAATGTTTTTCTTTTATTATTTTTTTCACTGCATTAAAAATTCAGTTACATTGATTGATGTCTATGTCCTGTTACTAAATTTTGAAGTCAAAGCATTTTTCAAGTTCCAAAATTATAACAGAGTGCTGTTGAGGGTGTCAAACTAAAATGAAGCAACAACCTGATTGCCAAATCAATGGATCTATTAATTATCAATATATCAAAATGATGCCATTTGAAGCAGTTTCCTCTTCTGTAGTGGAAACAAAAAAAGGGGGGGGGGGAATAAATATGCTTCTATCATGTAAGAGGGCAACAAGATTGATGTATGAATAGGAAAGCCATAGCATACCCGCAAAATAATTTTCAAGAACAACTTCCCCGCTGGGTTTTGTATGTTTGAAAATTAGAAAAAAAAAGTTTTCGAAAAAATAAACATCCAAAAGTAGCTTTTCATTTTGTAGCTAATATAGTTTTTGAGAACTACAAATGTAGCTTTTCCATTTTTGTTTTTTAATAAAAAAGAAGACTTTTTCTTTTTAGACCACTTTACAAAATAATTTTCAAAAACAACTTTCCCACTGGGTTTTGTATTTTTGAAAATTAGAAAAAAATATTTTTGAAGAAAATAAAATTCACATGGCAACTTCTTTTTCCTCACAACTTAGGTGAAGAACAGTTATATATCTACTAATTTAAGTTCAATCACAAGAAAGTCTAGATATGAAAACAATGCCACAGACTCGCACTTGCTACTTACCTATGTGTGCTTGATGAGGATATTGACTCTCTGAGACTCATCAATCTCTCATTTCAAAGCAACTCCTGGAGGAACATATATGCAGTGATAAAATGTTAAAATGTCTTCTTTAGATTCTTGGCGAAAGCAGTTAAAATGTCTGCTATGAATGCCTAGCCTAAAGATGGCCCATTCCCAATAGTCATGCAATTTGGTCGTACTATTATCAATTTCTCTTTCTTGATCTGTAAAGAATATCTTATCGAGCTATAATCATTGAAGATGGTGTTGGGATTTAATAAATAATCTTTGTGGATTTGCTTTTAAATTTTAATCTTGTTAGCTTCATGGTAATGTAGTCCATTGATGGATTGGTCTACATTCTACACCAATTGTATTTGGGATGCCTCTCCTCTCTCCCTTATCATTGTTTGACAAGGCCTATTAAGTTGGCCATGGATACAACTTACCAAAGGGATAGGCATAAACTAATCCTATCTTTTTCTATCTCTCTTTAAGGTAAGGCAATCGATATAATACACACTGGCGTATTACATGTGTGTGGTGGGGGGGGGGGTGTGTTGAGGTGTTTGTCTTTCTCTTGACTGCTTTGCCTCCAATTTCCTTGCATCTTGTAGTAGCATCAATGGGCCTCATAGTTTAAATACATTGTTTCCATGTTTCCATACTAAATACATTCATAGTTTAAAAAACAACTTTTTGTCATAAAACATGTGATTTTAATTAAGAAAAAGTTAAGGTTAGAAAATATGCCACTTATAGTGTAGATAAGCTCTACTATTGATTGGTAGGATCTGTTCAACCAGTATTGGGCTCGGCTTGGTTTCCTCCTACAAGTGGAGAAGGAGCAAACATAAGTGGAGTAGACGTATAATGCAATACATGCCAAAAGTTCTAGATGCTCTAAATGTTACTTGACTTTGGAATTATGCTCTTCTTAGTCTTCATGTTTTTATTTTCCTAATAAGCATCCTTAATCTCTTTCTTAGCCTAATTATGCTTAGATTTTAACTTCATTAGGAGCTCTTTAAAGGTCCATAAATTATTTCTTTAATATCTTAATTTGCTAGAAAAATGCTAACACTTATTTAGGAGGGTAAAACTCAAAGTCGTTGGCCTCCTTGGCCTTATTTCTTCCTTACACTTGTGTCCATACTTTAGTCCCTCTTTGGCTTCTATTTCTACCCTCCATTTCATGCCCCTTATGAGGCTTACAACTCCCCCAAAGTTCTCTTCCAAATTAGAATTTTTGCTTGAAAATTTGACACCTATAACAAGGTTTTCTTAGTTAGGTGTATTCAGTTTTTATGCTAAATTTGAATTTTTCTTAATACTTTCTTACTAAATTGGATTGGCTATCTCTTAAACCACTTACATTGCTTGGTTTAGAACAGAATTTTACCCTCTAAAATTGTTCAGCCAACATAGGTAAGCTACAGAAATTTTTTCTATCAAAATTTTCCTGCACATCTTCTCTTATTCTCTTATTAAGCTTTACATGGTTTTGAGCTAAATTCTTGGTTTCCTAAATTTTCCTTCTCAAGTTGGATTAATCACCATCTAAGCTAATTATTAAACATGGTTTCAAGCTCACTCTAGCCCCTAAGAATTTCGCCCAAACCATAGTACCCTGCAGAAATTTTAACTGCAAATTTGTTTTTTTTTTTTTTTTGCTCCAGTTTTTCTGCACACCAACAAGACTTCATCTGTTAAGTTTTGTGTAGTTTGAGCTTAATTTGTGTATTCTTCCAATTCCTTTCCTAATTTAACTTGGTGATGACCTAAACTGCATTTTAAACTTTGTTTCTAACCCACTCTAACCCCCTAAAAATTCAGTCCAAACAAGCTCTCCTGTAAGAAAATTTTCTACTTTACTTCCTCCTCTCCAATTCTAACTTCCAGCTTTGTTTTCTTTGTCTTTCTTGCTTCATCTCCTCTTTCCTCCACTTCAACACAATATCTCATGTTTTCCCTACTTTCAAGCATCATATATAGCAATAAAAATCAAAAGCTACACCACAGAATTTCAGAAATTTTCCAGCATGGCAAATTTTCTACCAAATCTTCCTAAGAGTAGCAATATCATGCAACTCCTTCATCTTCATGGATTTCAGTTTCCAGTAGATTTCAGCAACCTAGTAGCAATTCAAAGTATTCTTTTAAGCAAATTAAATGAGATTAAATTGTAAGCTAACTCAAGATATATATAAATTTCACAAAATCTTAATAGGTCTAGAGTTTTCTTGATTTTGTTACATTTCTTCCATTTCTTCTTCTCCCTTCTCTCTTTCTCTCCTCTCTTCTCTCCCTTGCACAAACCAGCTCGGTGTGTGTAGAAGATATGCATAAAACTTATATATAGGAGGCACCACCTCCTTGAAGAAAAGTCAATGAAAATATCTTTTCATTAAAAACTTTAATAATTCCCTCCATGTCCCCTAAATCACTATTTCCCCTTCACTTTTCTTTTATTCCACTATATATATATATATATATTATATAAATTACCACGTAAAGACATAATTAACTACTATTAAGTGCTCTAATCTGCTTTAAGATGGTGCACTAGCAAATGATGCATGAAAAGAATAAATAAATAAATATTTAATTGTGTGAGCACTAGTTGTGCATGAAATACTTGGTTTGGAATGTGACAATTCTAGCCTCTTTTAAAAAAATTTGTCTTTTGAAATTCAATATCTAAAGTCTAAAATAAATAAGCATACTTTGCCTTTATCAATTCATCTTGCTCTCAGGTGGTTTCTTCCTTGTCTTGACTTCTCCATAACACTTTCACCAATGACACTAGTTTAGACCTTAACTATTTAATCTCTCTTCCAAGAATTTGTATTGGTTCTTTCACATAAGATAGGTCCTCTTTTAACTCCATTGATAGAGTAGAAAGGACATGTGTAGGATTTACTATGTACCTTCTTAACATGAATATATGAAACACATTGTGAATCCATGATAGCTCAAGTGGTAATGCAAGTCCATAGACAATTGACCCCACTCATTCCATAATCTCAAAGGGACTAATGTATCTCAGGTCAACTTGCATTTTTTACCAAACCTCAACGCACATTTCCAATGAGACACCTTTAGGAAAACATTGTCACCCACATTAAATTGTACATCTTTATGCTTTGGGTTTAATTAACTCTTTTGTTTGTCGTGGGTCGCTTTTAACCTATCCCTAATAACTTTGATTTGCTCTACAGTGGTCTGTACAATCTCTGGCCCTAACAGCTTCTTTTCCCCTTCCTCATCCCAGTAAATGGGTTGTCCTACACTTTCTTTCATACAAAGCCTCGTATGGTACCATTCTAACACTGGAGTGGTAACTGTTATTGTAGGCAAATTTTGCCATGGGCAATTGGTCATTCCAACTTCTTGAAAACTCTAGTACATACCCATGTAACATGTCCTCCAATGTCTGAGTAATCCTATTTGATTACCCATTAGTCTATGGGTGGAAAGCTATACTAAAGTGTAACTTGGTGCCCTGGTTCTCTATAGACTTGGCCAGAATTTAGAAATAAATCTAGGGTCTCTATTAGATATGATTGATATTGGCACTCCATGTCTACTGACTACCTTGTTCACATATAATTTGGGTAATTTGTCCAATGGAAAAGTGCTTTTAATGGGCAAAAAGTGTGTTGACTTTGTTAGTTTGTCCACTATAACCCATACAATGTCGTTTCTTCTCCTAGTCACTAGAGTCTAGTCACAAAATCCATGGTCACATGTTTCCATTTCCACTTTAGAATCAGTAATGGCTGCAATCTGCCCACTTGTCCTAGTGTTTTGCCTTTACCTGCTGACATATCAAGCATTTGGAAACATATTATGCCACTTCTCTTCTCATGCCATTCTACCAATAACTTTGTCTCAGGTCTCAATACATCTTGGTACTCTTAGGGTGCATCGCATATACTGAATTATGGATTTCTTCTATTATTTGCTCTCTAAGGTTCACCACATAAGGTTCACATGCCGATCCTTAAACATTACTATGCCACCTTTTTTTACCAAAATTCATTTTCATTCCCACTCTAAATACCTTCTTCTATCACTTTCAAAAACTATGGATCTTGTTTCTACATTTCCTTAATCTAAGAAATCAAGGTAGTTGTGCATTTAAGGATTTTAACTCTACTAGCAAGGGAACATACATTGTTCTTATGGTAGAGAGCATTCTTGAGGGTTTTCTACTAAGAGTGTTATCTACTACATTTGCTTTTCTAGGGTGGTATTCAATAGTACAATCATAATCCTTTAGAGCTCCACCCATCTTTGCTGTCTTAAATTTAACTTTTTCTGTGTCAATAAGCACTTGAAACTCTTATGATCTGTGAATATTTAGTAGTACTCTCCATATAGATAATGTCTCATAGCTTCAATGCAAATACCATGGCAACAAGCTTCAAGTCATGAGTGGGGTAATTTAGCTCATGCGGTCTCAACTGTTAAGAGGCATAGGCCATCACTTTTCTATTTTGTATCAGTACATATCTTAGTTCTTTCCTAGAGGCATTGTTGTACACAGTATAGCCTTTCCCACTTTCTGGCATTGTCAAAATTGGAGTTATGGTCAACTTTTCCTTTAATTCCTCGAAACTACATTGGCACTCTTCTATCCAAATAAACTTCTCATTTTTCCTCAAAAGTTTAGTCAAGGGAGAAGCTATGATGGAAAAATTCTCCACAAACCTCGGTAATATACAGCTAATCCTAAAAAACTCTTCACCTCTATGGCATTGATGGGTGGTTCCCACTACACTATCGCCTTTATTTTTTGAGGGTCCACCAATACTCCCTTAATTGATTTCATGTCAAGGCAGAACTCACACTTATAACTTGGCATAAAGCTGCTTCTCCTTCAATGTCTGTAGTGCAATCCTCAAATGCGCAACGTACTCCACTCTGTCTCTAGAATAAATTAAGATGTTATAAATAAACACACTACAAACTTATCTAGGTACGACTAAAACACTCTATTCATCAAGTCCATGAATACTGCAGGTGCATTTGTTAGTCCAAAAGGTGTTACCAAAAAGTCATAATGTTTGTATCTCGTGCTAAAGGTAGTCTTTGGTATATCTTCTGCCTTAATCCTCAACTAATGATATCTAAACCTTAGATCTATTTTTGAAAATACCTAGGCACCTTGTAGCTAGTCAAATAGATCATATATCCTTGGCAATAGATAATATTTTTGACAATTACTCTATTTAGTTACCTATAGTTTGTACACAGACTCAGGGTACTATCCTTCTTCTTTACAAATAGCACTAGAGCTTCCTTCAGTGATACACTAGGTCGTAAGAACCCTTTGTCAATTTGTTCTTGCAACTAGGTCTTAAGTTATTTCAGCTCTACTGGGGCCATCCTATAAGGAGCCCGCGATATAAGCTGTGTACCCTAAAGGGTTCTTACGACCTAGTATATCACTGTCAAGTGGTAATCCTGGCAAATGACCTAGGTCATAAAAGGGACCTACAACTACAAAATGACCTCCTTTCTAAAATAATCCACTCGTGCTCTATAGGTCATTAGCCAATCTATTCCTAGAATTGCATCTAAATCACACATATCCATGGGAATAAGATCCCTACTAGCTTTGCCCATTCTATGCTTATCTTACAGTTCTTATATACATGCCTTCCTACAAAAGTTTCCCCACAA
>CAJVSB020000106.1:0-86935 GCA_911865555.2 Thlaspi arvense
AAAAGTACGATGCGTGTTTTTATCAACTAGACAACCGTACTACAATTAATGTGACTTAAATATTAATCTACCACGAATAACTAACAAAGTTGATGCGTGAATAACACGTTAAAGCATGTTGCTGACTTCGACATCAGCTTAAGTGGTTAGGAGTTCTAGCTCACATTGATATTTCTTGTGCCAATCTTGAAAATAGCTCAAAATGTTATATTCTAAGAAGGGTTGGTGGTGGATTGAGGAAAGCCCCCAACTAGCAAGCCATGTTGTCTTGGAGAGCTTGCTCGGCTTTCACTTCAAGTGATATTTGCCTTCAATCACATACAATTTATTTTTATTGTCTTGTTGTAAAAGTGAGCAAGTGTGCTTCCTTTTATTGTTACAAGGGGAGGGGAATGCCAAGATTGGAGCATGGAAAATGGAGGGATTTCTCATGTGAATCAGGATCCATGCAGGCGGTAAAAAAATAGAAGGCAGAAGCTGACTGCTCTTGAAATCCATTCCTATTTGCCTTGAGAAGAATAGAATTGTTACAAATTAGTTAAAAATGGGAGATGTTAAAGTTGTCAATATTTTGAATTTTAATTTTAATTTTAAAATTTTAATTCTTCAAATCTAAATTTTAATAATATTTTAATTAAATTAATAATTTAATAATTATATATAATATTAATAAATTTAATATTAAAATTAAATTAAAAAATCTAAAAATTTAAAAATTAATATAACTGATAAAATAAAATTTAAAGACTTCAATACAAAAATATTATTTTTTTATTAGATCAAATTTTTTTATTAAATTTTGATTTATTTTTTAAATTCAAAAATAAATAAACAAGTACAAATTTTATAAAATATCAAATCAAATTTAAATATAGAAAGAATAAACGAATTCAAATTTATTTGATTTGTTTCAAATTTTAAACGTTTACAACTTTACAAATGATATAAATGACCCCATGGTGGGCTTTTGGACGTTTTTACTTCTTTTAAAATTGCTACTTTTTTTTGAATAGAATAAACCGAAAAGGCATTGGCTTTTCTTGTTACAATCTATACCAAACCAAAAAAAGGAATGGAAGTCATAATCGGAAGTCTCATTCACGTAATCAATACTGGCATCATCCCGCCCAACCCCCCTCTCCCAACCCAAAAAGATAAAAGAAAGAACAAAAGAAAAGTATGAGTCACGTGCACTACCTACTAGATGATGAAGGCATTTCAAAAACAACAAGGAAGATCCTTAACCCCCAGATTCTTAAAGGTGGAAACTGCTCGTCTATAGTAAAGACAACATGTAAGTTGCAATACAGCCTTCATGGAAATATAGGTTGCGAAGCCAACTTCAAGGACAGAAAAAGCGCGGGGCAGCCTGTCTCCAGGTGATACCGCAAGAGGCCAAAACCATGCACATCAGCACAGGACCAAACATTTATTTACAGGGACCATAATGATAAAATAAAATTAATTGCTGGCCAAAATGAACCGAGTATTAAATGATCCCAAGCTGGAAGACGCTACAAAAAACAGGAAACTAAGTCCGTGTATGTGTGTGTGAGAAAAACAGCTAACTGGACCAGCTTCCTGAAAGAACATTTGCTTGAAATAGATGCACCTATCAGATTATTCTGCCACTTTCTAAAGTAAAGGTTAAGCTTACCTGTGCAAAGCTTACCTGTGCAAACCTCTTTGTGGAAACAACTGCAATCCAACTTGACTTGTGCAGTACATTTGTGAGGTGTATTTGATGTTGAATGCTGCCGCAATGGAGAAGTGCCCTTTGAATTGATTAAATTTTCTTTTTATTGAGGAGAAAAAACTATATTCAACCAATCAAAAGGGTGTTTCCCCACCGAGATAGCACCTGGCATCAAATAAAATCATTTGTGATGTACATGAATATTCGGGAGTCACTACAACGAGATTCAAACACAAACATAAAACAGGTAAATAAACAAAAATGAAGAGATTTCACAATCCAAGTTGATTTCTCTATTTGGTTTACGGCTTTTTGGGCTACTACATTTGGCATTTATGCCCCAAAAGCTCATAAGCCAAAAAGCTGCAATCTCTTGACTTTTGACTTCCAGATTTTTTGGGCTTAATGCCAGCACAGAAGCCATAAAGCCAAGTGATCACTTTGTACTTATAACTTTGACCATTCCATTTTTGATAAAAGGAACATCCAATTTGAAGCATTATATACAGTTGTTTCAAGTTGGTTGGCTAGCACAAGGGCCACATCAAGGACAATTAAAAGATATGAAAAAGAATGAGGTTTGTAGGGTTTCAAAGAAAAAGGTAGACTGGAAACTTCCCTGCATGGTACAGCGTAGATGCTGATAAAAATGAAAAGGCACTGCAATTCTTCCAGTGGACTTATTTGCATATTCATTAATATTTTCTCAGTAAAGAGGGATGTTAATTGCCTCTACAACAAACCTCGGTCACACAAAGGGAAGCAAATACATAAGCAGGTCTCAAATGAATGAAGAAGCATTTAACCCTCTCCTCCCCACTATCTTTCTCTTCAACAGAAACGAATATAATAAAGAAAAAAGAAAATGGTCAAACACAATCCATCACCGTGAAGTAAATGCTCGACAGCACAATTAATTTCTGAATGTTACATCACCACTACACAAGTAGAACATGTAAAACATATTGCTAATATTGTTGCATAAGAAGAGGATTATCATTCAATGTAGAAAGAAAAAAAATATAACATATCCTTTACTCACTCCTTACAGCATGAGATGCAGGACTCTGATATTAAAAACTTTCAGTTGCTCTGGTCCTACAGAACAGATAATCTACGAAAGCGCTCAAACACTAATGTGAGTGCAACTGGTCTTAGACATTAAAATCATTCACATGCAATCATTTCAAGTTATGAAAAAGTTCAGGGAGGCATCTGAACTAGCATTCCATTTCCATCTTTATGCAATCTATCCTTCTTAACAGTCTCACCAATCAATGACGGCATCTGGAGATTGTAATTTTCATGTTTTGACATTTGGAACCAAAAGGATAATAGAATTTCCATTAATAGGGTTCCTTCTCATTCAACTAATAAATTAGGGAACAATAATACTTCACACATCTTCACCTATCTACACAGTTCCTTTCATTCAACGTTTACCATTCTATCACTTCTAACTCACGTTAATCACAATTTTCTTGTTTGGCATTAAAAGAACAACATAAACAGAAAGAAGGAAGAATAAGAATAGCTCAAACCATGAAGAAACGTACATCTAGTCTGCCAGATGTACTAGATTGGTAGAGGCAAATACTGGACCATTTGGATTTTGAAGCATCCACCAAAACCTCATATTTTTTTGAGTTCACCAATCAACATTGCCCATCAATAAAAATAATTTCTGATAAAATGATTAAATGACCGAAAATTGCAAGTCAGCATTTTCATCAGAATAATCACTTTCAGTTTTTTACCATTAGAAAGTTAAAAAAAATGCATTATTTAAAAAATAGAAAGAAAGATAAGTTTGGACAAGAAGCTCTACTTAGTCCTCGTGAGTGACAACCTCAACAATACATCCTGAAGAAACATTGACTCAAAGTTTCTGCCAGACCACCTGGCCTGCCTAAGTCACTGAAAGATTTTCCACATACTGCCATTTGTTTTATCACATTCTTCCAGATAACCTACGAAAATCTAAAAGATCCTGTTAGGAAATAAGAATATTTTTTTGACTGCATTTTCACATTCCAAAATCCAATTGCACCTTAGAAATTGTCTTTAATAATTTTATTCAGTGAGAGATGCCATAGACCATGTTCTAGAGAGAATATTCCCCTGCTCCTCCAGCCTGACCATTTGTTTTTCCGCCAAAATGATGAACAGATAGAGCAAGTCTAAGGATGAGAACTGCACGGGTTCAAGTCAGTATCTTCTCAACTTATTCATCAAACATAAACATAATTGCTCACAGCATTTATTTAGAAAACAAGAAAATAGTGTTTGACATATGCCAGCATCATATACAGACTTGGGTTAGTCACTAGAACTTCTAAAGTTGAAGTAATAATATCTCTAGATCGACCAAAGAACCTAATCAATCTAAACCATATTAAATAACCACGTTTTTGCAATAGATCCATACCTAATGTGGACCAATCAGAGCACGCCATTCGGATGCCTCTTTGGACCAAGACCAAGTTTAGCATTCTAATTCCATCAATTTCATTATGATTATTATTGCTCCAGACAACCCAAACCAATCCAAACAATTTAGTTAAAATGAATCACGTTTAGTAAATGGAAGCCCAGGATTATCCAAAAAGACATATTAAAACAAACTTAGTTTCTTCAGAATTTGACATTTGTTAACTCCAAGAATGCATTTGTTCACAAACTAGCCAATCTGATTCTAGTATAATAACTTTGTATGGATAACTAATTCTAATATTACTATATCTGATAAGTCACAATTACTTCAGGCGGCGGTATTGATTAAATTTAGTTAGTAAGAACAGCATCTCCATAACATATGACTTTTACTAAAAGGAAAATTTATGCCAAAGATTAAACAGTCTAGTGCAGTATATTTATGACAGTACCAATCAACTTAATTCCCAAATATCTAAATTATTATACCTGGAAAAAAAATGTACATAGCTAAGTTATCTTTCATTTCTCTTTTCATGTATCAGGATTTCAAAACACCCAAAAAGACAAGCTTTTAGTTCTAGAACAAATGTGACAAGTGGACTAGATGTGGAATTATATATGTAGGGATTTTTTACCTCTTATTTAAAGGGGCACATTAGTTCAGAGAATCATCCTCCATCTTTCTAAAGGGCAAGAAACTACTGGCAACATTAAGATTTAAGAATGCACTAATTCTTAAATTACTCTTATCTTCTACTTAAGTATTAAAGCATCTAGCAGCTGTCATGAATATGAAGCAGTTCAACTATTAATTGAACATCACATGGTCATTACCTCAACTTTTTATGTTGGCAGCAAGTTGCCCAGGCTTTCTGATGTAAAGTTCAAAGAGAAGAGTCACCAAAAGCATGTTCCCAGAAATGCTTTGCTTGCAACGTAATCCATTCCTTTTACAGCCTTGGCTTCACATCATTAAGCTCACCTTATATGGAACTCCAAGAGTCTGTTTTTAAATGACCAAGCAGGTAAAATAATAACCAAAGAGCAAATTCCCTCATCTGTTTCCAATCAATAATCACTCTGTCTGGTAAAGGATGAAAAGCTATTAAGGAAAAGCAGAGCAGATTGAATTTATTAAAAAATTAAAAAAGAAGATAAAGCCAATTCAGATATTGCAATGGATGAAATAAAGTTCTGCTGGCTAGGACAAAAAAGCTTCTGATTACTGAAAACAAATACAAACATGGGAAATCAGAAAGATAACAAAAGCTGGTAGATTGGATGATGATAGTAGCAGTATAAATCTACTTTGACTCTAAATAAGACTGCCCAATAGCAAGAAAATGGCAGCTGGAAATTACACACAAAAAATAGCATGAACTTACGAAAAGGACATATAGCTAAACACTTATCAACCAACAAAACTTGATTTCAGCTAATGATTTGTTGGATGGAGATAAAAAAAAGCAACACATGGAAATTCTGCAGAAATCTCATTTGCACTCCACTCCTACTTCTGCAGCTCTCCTAGGCTTGTTTTTCCGCCTGCTTCCATTTGGTCTGAATCCAACAGATTTGAGTGAATCATTTGCGCCAGTTTTTGTTCCCACACCATTTTCCCCTTTGACAGGATATGAACTTTCCTTCAGTTGTGAAGATCTCTTCCTCTTTCTCCCATTTTCCATATCAGCCTTATTATTCACCTCTTTGTCAGAGATGGTGATTTTTATATCCTCAGCAGCATCTTCTACTTCTCCTTCCTTAACAGTTTCTTCTTCTTCAATTTCATCCCTCACTGCTTTTTGAGGCCTTCCTCTCTTCCTGTTTGGTGAAACTTTTTCTTCCTCGCCAGTTGCAGCATCCTCGAGAACACCAATATTGGACTGTTTCTTTCCTTTAGCTCTACTCTACCATAGTCACAACACCTCAAATGAAGTTTAAACACAGAGCAAATTGTCTGTAAACTTGCAAACTGAGAATTAGGGACCAAAAGAAAAATCAGATAGAGCTACTACATGCGCTCCAAAATCAATAAACAAACGGAACTCGAGAACAAAAAGCAACAGAAACACATCTACCATTCTGCAGTGCCAAAAGGACATAAATCTGATATACTCAAATCTAAATATATCCAGCGAAGAGAAGCAAGATGGTAGTCAGTTGGGAACAGAAACAAGACCAAAAAGGGGCAAGATTCTAACTGTTGACTAATAGGAAAGCAATTACAAACAAAGCATAAACTTGATTCATCACAAACATACAAATTAATACTTGCTTAGTCCAATTAATAGGATAACTCATGAAACCATGAGGAACTGGAATCAATATAAACCTGTACAAAGAATTGGCCAGAAAAAAGGGGAAAAATCATCACAAAAAGTAGAGAATGAATTTATCATAATAAAAAGAAGCAACATCACCACCCAAAATCATCGTTTCCACAAATAAAATCATCCAAAGTTAAAAGAAAAAAAAAAGAAGAAATCCGATCCATTATTTGAACAATCAAATCCATCTACCAACTCAAAGAAGTATAAAGAGAAATAAATCCATACTTACGATACCGTTAGCATTCACGAGGGAAGACCCTAAACCCAAGTCAGTACATAGCTAGGAGAATATTAGCTATCAAGCTTAAAAGAAATAACTTTTTCTGCGAACCTAATACATCACACAGAATATAGATCTATATCCAGTGCTTCATGAAGAGAACGTGAGAAATGAAGCTGACCTCATAGGAAAACAGCCGCCATTTGCATCTCCAAGAAAAACCCTTTTAAGAAATCAGATTACACCGATCAATAAACTAAAAGGGAACCCATTTATCAGATGGGCATATAGATGTCAACAGCTTTTAACTCTAATGGAAGGAAGGAACAAAGACTGGAATAAGCGGTAGAAACTGTGACTAGAGTACGAGCCAATGAGAAAGCAGATCAGAAGACAATACAGATTGGCAAAACTATTGCTCAGGAAATAAATCGGGAATCGAAGAGGAGAATCCCTGCTACTAGAAGCGAAGAAGCTTCCCCATGAAGTAGCAGAGAGAGAGAGGCAGGGAGGAGCAAATGGAAGAAAATGGCACGAGTGTGGCAGCCAGAAGGGTGAAAAGAAGTTTTATTTTATTTAGTGATTGTTTGGGTATCAAAAAGAAATAGAGACAATAAAAGAAGATATTGGTAAATGTGAAAACTTTTAAATACAAAACATTTCGTCGTTCACATGTAAACATGTCTCGCAAGCTAACAGTTCAAGTATCGTTCTCTCTTTTCTTTTTCTGAGACACTTCTCCTCTTTCTACTGTAATTAGAACTAGAAGTTTATTCATACTCCATACTATGCTAGGATTAAAGATTTTTTTTTATTGTAAGTTCATCAAAATAACATTAAATTTGTGTTAATAACATAAATAAAAGAATAAAACTATTTATTAAATTTGTTTAATTATCAAGTGAAACGCAATGAACATAAAGTTAACACAATTACATTGTTTGTGTAAAATTATTGTATATTTGGTGATGAATAAAGTGTCATTTTCTTGGGTAAAATATTTAAGTGGTAGTAAATACTAGGTAAAATATATTTAATAAGCATAAACATAAATGTTCCATTGTTTCTCACATTAATAAAGGGTTCAAAAATGACACTTCCAAAATTTTAGTACAGTAATAAAGCACATATACTATGGGCTTATCCGCACATTGGTCAAGATAATAGTTTCTTTTTAAAATATTTTATTTAAAAAGTGTATGTAACATGGTTCCTTAAGTTTAATTATATGATATGCATAAAATCTATTAAAATAAAAATTGTCAGATATTTATTTTACTCTGTTCAATATAAATATTTTAAATTTGTAAAAAAATCAAATGAATTAAATAAAAATATTTAATTAGAGGTACTAAAGTTCTTTAAAGAATAAAACCCTAAAATTTATATCTTAAAATAAATAATACAAATGATAATGATTAATGATTCTTAATTACATTTTTCTTTTTAAGATTAGGGAAAAGAAAGTTTCAACTCGAACTATGAACTTAGATACATTAAATTTTTTTAAAATAATTATCGTTTGCAAATATTTTTTTAGGCATAGAAAAATTAATACTTGGTTTTAAAGGGACATAGCTGTACTTTCCATACAGTTTATGATCCTCACGCAACCAAAACCACGGGCAGCTCTGAATTTTCCCTTTTTTTTTTTTTTTCTTTTAGGACACTTCTCAACCTCGGCGTGGTCCCCTTATAGTCAAATTGAAAAATGGGTATGGGGAAGTCATTGACCAAAAAGGGGTTCCTCTACTCTAGTCCATACAGATTTCTGTAGGGGCATTATGGTACTTTCGTGGTGTTAAGCATATACCATGGACTACAACTAACGTATTAGCAGGCTATCTTGACCAAGCCGCAAGGGCCCACCGATTTTCTTTTTCTTTTTTTTTTTTGCGTTTTGTCTTTTTAATCCACTCACTCAACTTAGTTTATAACCTTTTTTATTCATTCAAGCATTCGGTGATATTCTTATTCATTTTATAAGTTGAAATCAATGCTGTTGTTATCCATTTTTAAACATATATTTTTACAAATTCAAATATAATTTTTTTATAAACATAAAAGTATGTTATTATAATTTATTAAACTGTTTAATCTCTTAACTGGCAAATAATCTCTTTAAATTTTTTTATAATTCATTTAATTACATATTAAAGGAATTTAAGGAAATTAAGTTTAAATATAATATATTTGAAAAAAATTACTTTAAATAAAGTGAGTTTATATATTTAATTTTACAGGTTTTAAATGAACATAAAGAAGATAAACTTAAGAAAATTAAATTTAAATAAAACAGATTTAAATGATTTTAAATTTATTTAAGCTAATATATCTATTGAATATCTTGAGACTTTTGAACTTTTGTGACCAAAAACTTAAGTAAATCTAAAATCATTTTTTTTAAACTTCAAATATCAATTTTCATTTAAAATTACATTTATAAAATTTTCCACAAATTCTTAACTTAGGATAATTATTTATTTAATGTAAAAATGGTCAAATGAGATTTTAATTTGTCATGACATGAAGGCTCAAATAATGGGAAAAAATGTATTTATTAAAATAAATAAATATGGATCTAGTTTAAAATGACAGAAAAGTCCTCCTTTTGTGGTCACAACTGGCGGGGAGCTGCACTCTGAGCTGGATGTAGATGTAGTAAGTTTGAGATTTTTTTTTTTTTTTGCTCTTTCATTTTTTCAAAAAGAAAGTTGATTTTTTAAAATTTTATTTTTTCTTATTAAAATGTCTCTCCCCTTTTTCAACTTGGTGGGCCTTACGTGGGATGAATTGTTTGGTTATATAAAGGAATTGGGCTTTGAGGTCGAAAAGTTCTCGAGTTTCAAAAAAATATCATTTTCTAGGTGTTTCCCGACCCGACGGAGAAGAAGAATGTGAAATAAGGGTGCGTTTGGCGGCTTAGATTTTTTAAATTACTACTTTTAATGCGTTTGAAAAAGTTGAATTTTCAATTTTGTAGTTCAGGTTAGAAGTTTAAAAAATATTTCGAATTCAAAGTCTAAGATTTCTTAACTCAAGAATTTTTTGAACTCAACGTATGAATATTATCACTAAAAGAACTTTTAAAGGTTAAAAGGATGCTGTGATAATTGAGTTTGTGAAAGTAGAGATTGAATATCTTAGTTCCAAACGCGTCACAAGTTTATAAGCTAATTTATTGAGTTTAATATCAAAAAAATTATTAATTTTTTCAATTTTGACTTATTTAACGTATGAAGTTGAAAAATCTGCAAAAAAAACTTCTAATGAAGGAATTAAGTATGTTTACGATTAGCCCTCTATTTGGTTAAGGGAAAATCCAACGGCTAAACGCCAAACTAGGAATAGTCGTTCCTCCTCCAGTCCTTCGTATTCCTCCTCCCAAGTTTCTAATGTCACGACCCGGTCGTCGAGTCCGTGACCGGCGTTAGAGTTAGGATAAACCCAACCCCGCAAGCCTCAAATACTCAATAAATAACAGAACAAAATAAAACTTAACTTGATACAGAATTCAACGTCTAATAACAAACTGTCGAAAAATACATACTCTTATTGAAAACCCTGTCTGTGATCACAAAGCTAAAAAATAGAATAACAAACCATACAACGAAGGAAACAGAAACTAACTGCTAATCTCGAGAACCGAAACAGAAAGCAGACTCTAATACTGAAGCAGAAGCAGAATCGATCGACTCCTATCACACGGCAGGATCTGGCGGCAGAGTCGAAACCTGAGTCTGAAAAATAAAAATGACGAGTCTATTGACCCAGATGAATAATAGTACATATTTATATGACGAGTGACATATATCCGGTATTTTAGCACAAAAATACAGTTTACACAATTTTACAGTTAGGGAGTTCGAGACCGAGAACTGAACAGAAACAGGACGGAACTCATGGTATGCCGATATACAGATATCAGGACGGCGACTCAAAGTCTGCCGGAAAATCAATAAACAGGCCTACCACGTCAGCCACACGTGATAGTCTAGCACCACCCCTGCTAGCTGGGGATACAAGTCAGGATGCATCCAGTCTAACGCCTACTGCCGTTAGCTACAGTGTTCTAACAGTACGATACTCCTAAAATTATTTATCAGAGTTTATCAGAAAAAGTTTTAAGTTTCCAGAGTCTTAAACATGTACCAGTGCTTGAAATCAGAATTTCAGAAGTTTTTCTAACAATTTAGGAAATGACATATACGTCCCTCGTAACTTTTCTAACAATTTAAGTTCCACTGGATAATAAACAGAAGAAATTTTCAAATTTGTAAAACAGGAAAATTTCAATAAGTAAAACAACATTTTTAAACATATAAACTTATAATATTACTCACAGAAACCGAGAATCACGCAAATCGAGTTTCGGCAGTTCGGCTCCTCAAAATTCAACCACTTAATCTAAAATAATCAAAATGTTTATTTTAGAACATACTATTCTCAAAAATTAAATTATAAACTAATTTATTCTTAAAATTTCAACCCTCTCTTTAATTTTTATGTTTTAAGCTATTTCGGAATCTAAAGTCCCGAACTGATCAAAATCCTACTAAACCGGATTTCTACAATGGACCGGCACAATATTAAATGACCAGTAAGAAAAAACCCACAGAACAGGGAGTGAAACCCAGTAAAACCGATCTCACAACAATAAACCGGCTTAAATCCACTAATTTAGTCAAAAAACTCATTAAACGGTCTTGAACTCGTTGAAACCGGTCTTGGAATGCATTAAACTAGTTATAAAAGTCAGTGAACCGGACTTAAGAAATCACTGAACCGGTTAGTCTTTGCCTGAACGGCCTTAAATAGCTTAAACCAGTGGTTTTCTAATTTTTCATCATTTATTTAATCTTGGACCGGCCGGTTCCCATTGAACCGGCCGGGTTAGCCTTGACCGGCTACTCATCACGTAGATAATTTAATTACCTAAATTTTGGTATTTTGAACGGCCAAGAACCGGTCTGGAAAGGCCTGAACCGGCCGGGTTCTTTGCTTCTGTTTTGTTTTCTGTTGTCTATTTTCTGTTTTCTCTTTTTTTTTTTCTTTTTTCTTTTTCTGTTGGGCTGGGCTTGGCCCAAAATTGAAAAACCCACTGCTGAATGTTGATCTGGACTGGCCCATTGGCCACGGTCCAGCCCAAAGTTTTCTGTCCGGGCCAAACCATATGGGCGGCCCACAATTATCCAAGCCCCCAGACCCAAAAGGAGACAGGTTGTCTCCTCACCCGTTTCGGGTTTGACAGAGACCCGATTTGCAGAATCATCAACCGGAAGGAAAAGAAAGATTTACCTCGGCTTTCAGTCGATTGAGTCCTTCCTGGTGCTCGAAAAACAATCCGACGAGTCCACACAACCTTAATTTCTGCAATCAGCTGGAACAATCGGACAAATACCACTCGAAGACCCGACGAACCCTCGGATGAAGTCATGAATCATTGTATTTCACCTGAATTTCTAACAATGATAAGGGGTTTTCTTTGCTGATTGATTGACGATCCAACTTATATTTTGTTTTGTTCAGAAACCTCCGTTTTTAATTTGAATTAGGGGAAATCAGTTTCGGGCCGAACGTCTGTAACGTACAGACGTTGGATCTTCAATTCAATTTTTTTTTTTTTTAGTCCCCAGATTTGCCAATTTTTCAAATTGACCCCTGGGTTTTACACTAATTCTACTGTCCAAAGCGAAATTTTACTCAAAAACATTTATATATGTGAAAGAAAATATTTTACTTAATATATACATATATATATATATATGTAAGAGAATAATTTAAACTAGGTTAAGTACAAAATAATTATACCGAATTTTACACAATTGATTTGATCAAAAATAATTGATAAGAATAATTAATATTTAAAAAAAATAACTATAAATTAATATAGTAGAAGATAGTTGTATTAATTTCCTTCAATAAATTTAACTAAATCAATTATGTTAAATTTGGTATAAGTGTTTTACACTTGTATAGATATCAATTATCTCTTTTCATATATATATATATATATATATAACTAATATAACATAAATAATAAATAATAATAATTCAACTAAAATAACCAAATCAGCATATATTCAAATATAAAGTTAAAACATATGTGACACCCAAACAAAGGAGAGTTCTCGCTGAGTTCCAAAGAGAGGGGTGTATGCGTGACACCCAAAGGGGGGTTGTATGTGTATGACATCCTTAGGAAACTACATCGATAAATAGGGAGAGATCTTAGGTTTATAAGAGATTAGAGACTATTATGAACAACTTGGGCTTAAGCATTTTGGGCTAGTGGTTCAGGCTCAACAAGTTGCTAGGCCCAGTAGTCTCGGGTCGTTACAAATGGTATCAGAGTCACTCCGCGTGCAACCTTGAATGGTGGTAGGCAAACCTCAACGAGGGACGCTAATTCCCAAAGGGAGCGTGTATGTAACAACCTAGAGGGGGGAAGTCTTCGCTGAGTCCTAAAGAAAGGGGGTGTATGTGTGACACCCCAAATAGGGGTTGTATGTGTGTGACACCCTTAGGCAAATCCCACATTGACAAAACATGGAAGAGATCTTGGACTTATATGAGACTAGAGACTACTACTGAACAACTTGGACTTAAGCATTTTGGGACAGTGGTTCAGGCTCAACAAGTTGCTAAGGTCAGTAGTCTCGGGTCATTACAAATGGTATCAGAGTCACTCCGCGTGCAACCTTGAACGGTGGTGGGGCAAATCTCAGTGAGGATACTGAGTCCCAAAGAGATGGTGTATGTGACACCTAGAGGGGGAAAGTCTTCGCTGAGTTCCAAAGAGGGGAGATGTATGTGTGACACCCCAAAGGAAGGTTGTATGTGTGTGACACCCTTAGCAAATCCCACATCGACAAAACATGGGAGAGATCCTAGGTTTATGAGAGACTGGAGACTACTACTGAACAACTTGGGTTTAAGCATTTTGGACCAGTGGTTCAGATTCAACAAGTTGTTAGGGCAAGTTACACTTGGGTCGTTACAAATACCCTCATCTATTTCACGCATAAGGTTAGTTAACATATGTGACACCCTAGAGGGGGAAGCTTTCGTTGAGTCTCAAAGAGGGGGATGTATGTGTGACACCCCAAAGGGGGGTTGTATGTGTGTGATACCCTTAGGCAAATCTCACATCGACAAAATACGGGAGAGATCCTGAGCTTATAAGAGATTAGAAACTATTACTGAACAACTTGAGTTTAAACATTTTAGGCAAGTGGTTCAGGCTCAACAAATTGTTAGAGCCAGTAATCTCGAGTCGTTACAACATGAGTATAATACGAATAAAAAATAATAGGGAATGAAACTAAAACAATCAAGTCACTTATATAAAATAGAAATTAAAATAGTGTATTAGATAAAAGTGGTTAGTAAAATGAGAAATTATGAACTTAAGGATAAAGTGATAAAAGTGGTTAGTAAAAGTGTGATTTTATAATTTTTTTCACCATTTTAACGCGAGTTTTTACGAGATTTTATTCAAAAAGGATTTTAAGTGTAATTGGAAGTGTTTGATAAGAACAAAAGGATAAAAACTTGTGTTTTTATGTTTTAAAGTGCATTTTTGATAACTACAAACCCACCTCCCACGGTACAAGAAATAGGATAGTTAGTGCCTTTTGAGTTATAAAAGACTGAAAGATTTGAATTGTGTTTGAGTGCGTTTGGAAATTTTTTTAATAATAAAGTCTTGTTTTAAAAAAAATTTTACAATAAAAGGTTTATTTGGATAGAATTTACAACAAAAATAATTTTTTGGACTCTAGCAGAAGCTAATTGAAGTAGCCTCTCCCGGAATTTCATGCGGTAGAAAAGAGAGAGTTTTCAAAAACACAGATATTTTTTTTTGACGAAAGTGCTCCCGAATAATTTCCAGAAAGTCAACCTTCTCGTTCTATTGAGCCCGCAGTCGTGCTTCTTTTTCTTCATTCACACTGTCAAGTAACGCCAGATCTGCGTCTCAGTCATTCTTCATCTCTCATCTCGGTCAAAACTAATTGCTTGCAACATCGGCAGTCGACGAGCCAATAGTCGTTCTTATTTGTCTTACTGCCTTTTTCTTTTTTCTTTTTTTTCCTTTTGTTCTAGAAAACCTGCACTTCCGACTTGTGCCTTCAATCAACAACACTACTAAGTCAATCAAAGCTCGCCTGTCATCGCAAACGTCCAGTGGAAACCATGATCATCCAACGGCCGCATTGCCAAGGCGACTGGCCTTGGTTGGACCTTCATGGCCACAACGCCAAGTCGATCGTAGAGCCTTCGACTGCACCTCTTTCATCTCAGCCATCCTTCATCATTCGCCCATCCTTCAATCGCAAAGCCTTCAATCTTCTCACCTATCATGTGTCGATTCTCACCAGTTCTCTCTACTCTATTTCTCTCCGTTTTCTCTTTTCTTAGCTTCTCTTGCAAAACCCAAACAAAGAGAAGAAAAACAAATTAAAAAAAATGACAGTCTTTTATTGTAATTTTACCAAAAAAAAGGCACTTTTATTTTTTTACATCCAAACAGTTAAAAAAGGTTTCTTCAAAATACTTTTAACAAGTCATTTCTAAAAAAATGCTTCTAAAAACAGCCCATCCAAACGGAACTGTGATGAGAAGAAATCACGTTGAGATTGCAATTTTTTATGGATTTATGGTACAGAAATAAATTTCATCATTTTGTGGGTTTTTGCATGAATTATTGGATTTAGTAATTTTGACAAAGTGGGATGATTAATGGTTCACATAACTGACGTCTAATAATGCAATAATTGGTTGATCATAATTGAGAAAAGCCGTCGGTTAATCCTTCTCTGTCGGAAACTGTTGTTCAGCTGCAGCTAAGGTAGAGCCATTAAGGTTAAGAATTCGGTGATAAAGAGAATGGTCTAACATTATAAACGTACTTTCTTTGCACCCAATTCACAAGATTAGTATGTCGAGGTTTACTGTAAATAAGGTTTAAGAGTAAGTAATCCTTTCTGCTTGCCCAAGACTTCAACTTCCTTTTGTAAAAAATTATTTTGTACGTGCGTGGAAACAAAAAAAAAAAGAAAAGTCCAATTCCGAAACATAAATTATAAAAAGAGAAAAAGAAAAACAACAAAAAAACGATGGGCATATCGCAATTTTCAATTTTGACTAGTACTTAGAAGGCAATTATTGGTGTGAATATAAAGATATCATCCGATTAGTCCCTGGAGGTTGAGCTGCTTCCAGAATTCAGTAAACTCCTGTCTGGTGGAAAGCTCCTTTTTTTGGGGGGGTTACATCCTGTCTGGTAAGCTTTGGAGACTCCTTAATTCAGAGTTAGGTAAATTTCACCAATAAAGGCATCATTATCACGTCTGCAAGCATCTTCGCATTGGAGCTTATAGTTGAAGATTTTTATTTAATTTTTTTATTTTTCAACTGTCACAAGGCCATTACAACAACAAATGGAAGAAATAACACACGTAAAGAACAGCCACATTGCTTAAATTTTGGCCTAAGCGATATTAATATTGGGTGTGAGAGCACTATTTTTCTCTTTTAGAATAAGAAATTAGACTCGCACATTGAAAATGTGTGGATTTTGCCTCTCCTTGGGCATAACAGTGCACCAACTTTACCGGCCGGATGTCTCTTAGAGTCATTACTGCACTAGTTTGTTGGCTTGTTTGAGAGTTTCTTTCTTCGTGGAGGTAAAAATAATTGGCATCTATGCTTCTCATAGTTATTCCTTAAAGATAGAAGTCTTAATGTGCTAAAAAAATATCAAAAACTAATTCTTTCTTATCTAAAAAAAAGCCCAATAAAAAGTTAAAAAGAAAACAGCTTCTTTTGCACCTTCCCGTACCCCCATGTTGCCGCAAGTTGCATGAGGATATTTAATATTAAAAATATTAATCATTAAAATATTTATACGTTTTCCAAGATTTTTTTTTTTAATTGATAACTTTAATTAAGAGGAAGTTACATGGCTTTGTATGGAAATGAAAATTAAATATAATCCTTAAAAACAGTCCAACTCACTTGAAATTTTATGTTAAATTAATGTTTATATTTATGAAAAAACCTAATAAATTAATCGGAGGATTTCAACTTTCAAGGTAATTCCAAATAGGGTAGGTTTCAAGTTCTACCCTAAAAACCTACCTTCCCTACCTACGATCACTCCAATTAAGAACCTTAAGATAACAAGAAGGAATTCTGGCAATATACATGAAACTTCATCCAAAACAAGTTTGCCCCAATATTTCAAGTTTTTGCATGGAGGTGTCCTGGTTCTATCATCTTGATTCTCCAACTGATTCTTCTGGTGGAATTGGTTTTGACATCTAGTTCTATGCAGATAAATTTTGGAGACTTCTACCTGCACTTCTCGTTTAACAAAGAGGATAGAAATGTCTCTAGGACTAAAAAGAGCAGAAGCCATAAATCAACATATACAATAAACAAAAAAATAAGAACTGAAACTGCCAGAGGATACTCTTTCTCGAGGGGATTTTTTCTTTCAAAGATAATTATGGGGTAAAGAGATCAGGAAAACTGCACCTTTAATTGGTCCAATATAGGGCAACTAACAGATGTTCCTGGTTATAGTCTTTTTCACAGAATCACAGTGGTAACCATTTCAATTCTTCTGAAAAGCTAGTGTATATGTAAAAAATAAAAAAGGAAAAAAAAGAGAACTACTTGAAAACAAGAGAACTGTTGAACCATAGAACTCTAACCACTCAAATCAATTCTATAATCTCTTAAATCCATTTAAAAATAGACAAAGTTGTTGCTTGCTGGTAAGTGCTAGAAGTCATTCCAAATTCTTGTAGAAGTGTCTGGACTCCATACTATAAGTTAAACAAGTTTTATATTATATGAATACTTCAGAATATTTTCCAAAAAATTTGACAAGATACTGGAAGATGACTTGCCTTGCTCAGGGATGACAGGACTTGCCAGATCAACAGCTCATGGTTCATTAGCTAACAGGATAGTGTGACAGCTATTCTAGGAGCAAAACCGAGGATTAAAAAAACCAAAGGTTTTATCTTGCATAACATCATCAAATCAGTAAACTAAATATCAGAATTACAGAGAAAAGCAAATCTGTGACTTATGAGAAGTACAATACCAACACCAGATCAGCCGCAAGACCAATATGGTACATTCTTGTGTGAAGGCTAAATATAAGAAATGCTGGATGGTTATGGGGCACCTTATATATTATATTTCTAGCTAATAATGGATGATCTTTTCCTCTAATCACTGGAATTCCATTATCCGGAATGGCCCAGAAGGTTAAGCAACAGTTAAACAGAGAGTGTATTCTAGTTTGGCATTACGTCATTCATGAGTTAGTGATAGTAGTATTGGATGTGTAAAAAAAATAAAAATTAGATCAACCACTGGTGCTGTCAATTGATACTAGCCTCTAAAGATGATAGCAACAATTAGCAAAGGACCATTGTCTCAATCTTCAATAACCTCCTAAAGTTACCCTGTCTTAAACACAAGTCAAAACACAAAAACAGAAAAAGAACCCCCCCACCACGGGCCAAAATAAATAAATAAATAATCTCTTTCTAAACAGAGGAAAAGATAACAAAGCCAAAAGCCAATCAACAAAAACTTTTGCCAGACCAGATAAACAGATAAATTTCTCACAACATCTACGAAGTACCTGTTGTGATAACATAGAGTAGGAAGTTTAAGTATGTAAAATTCAATCAACGGGTGCCACATCCAATTTGCTCTGTCTATTAGAGGCTGAATTGAGAGAAAATGGCCTTTAATTTACACTAGTTTCAATAACAACCAAAACATTTCCCAGTTGAATATGTTATGCATTACACGGAAGAGATGGTATGTATAAATAGTTATTCGACTTCTTAATTAAAATAAACTGAAGTGAGGGTGTTGGCACAGGAGCAAAGGTTACTTCATTAACCTTGGCAGTCTGGGTTTGAGTCACAGAAATACCTTATCTGCATGTAGGGGGAAGACTATAAATATCTGAGACTTCCTAAATCCTTCAATAATGAGTCTTACATACTAGCAGTCCTTCACTAGTTGAAACTGTTTCTTCAACTTCATCCAAACTTCGGGACCTTCAGGGTGTTGATTTACATATTGCTTCATGAATATATTATCCGAGGTTGAAAGAATAGTGCTCAATGCCAACTTTGGTTTCATTATTCCTTGATCTTTAAGCCAATCATACATTGAAAACCTGAATTTAACTCTCTCAATTGTGTAGCAAACATACGAAGGGAAAGACAGCAGAGCTGAAAGAGGATAGCCCAATTCATTTAGAAGAAAATCAATCCTCATTTTAATCACATCCTTTGATAGGTTAAGAACTTGGGGAGATCCTTTAATCATCTCAGAGACATCTTTCCTACTGAGACCAGCCTTCAGAAAGCAATCAAATCTCTCCTGCAATTCCCCTCCTTTACCTCGAAAAACCTTGAGAGCCCTTTTCATTTCATTTGAGTTTTCAACAAACCCCAACTTCACCAAGAATTTAGTCTTTAACATCTGAGATCTCAGTTCCTCTCCTGAATCTGGTAAACGTTTGACCCTTGATCCAACAACCCAATCCTTCAGTATTTGTGGATTCTCCTTGATTATATCACAAAGCCGCTTCTTCCCAGTATTCAGTATTGTCAGTAAGCTGTTAACTTTTTTCAAAGAACATGAGCCCAACAATATGGGGTGTGAACGAACAATCCTCCCAATCTCTTGAGGCTCCATCTCAGTCTCCACGAGAAAATGGTAGCATTGTCTGAAATTATTAGCAAATTTTTTTAATTGGATTTGTGGGAATTCAAGAAACAAGGAATGTATCTCATCTTTGGAGAATCCAAATTTTAGTAAGCACCCAATTAATAAAAGGGCTATATTTCCTGATGCCTCAAATAGAAGATCTGGATGCTGACAAATTAATTTTCCTAATTGCTGCTCACTGTAATCCATGCTGCTCAATAAACTCAATAGCTCAAACATATGGATCCAATTATAAGAAATTCCCTCCAACAAATGTCCTTGAATCCAATTATGTTTGATCCCAACGATCTTGAACTTTTCTAACACCTTCACAAATTCCTTACTTTTGTTTGCAATCAGAAGTTTAGGACATGACAAAACAAACATTCTAACAGCAGATTGGTTTAACCCCAATGCTTCAAGAGCTTGAAGTTTCGATTGCAGGACGCCATAATCATATTTAAAAACTTCTGGTACTTCCTTGTATATCTTTCCTATATTATTTCGAGGCATTTCATAACTACACAAAACATGATAATTCTCCATTAGCATTTCAGCATCAGCCAGATACATCAAATTGCGAGGAAGGAAAGGAGAATATTCTGAGGGTTTCAAACCCATGCTCTCAAAGAAAGGTTCAAATTCGTTTATAGGATGATACCGCAAAAATCTGGATAAAGACCTCCCAATTTCCGTCTCATTCTTAACTTTTTTTAACAACTTCTCAAGAAAACGTGGCGAATTAGAACTTACGTGCTCTGCATCCGAATAATGCAAGCTTCTAGTCAAATGTAGATATTCCAGCAATACAGCTTGGGCTTCCCTTTGGGCAGCATTTTCCTTGCCACTTTCATACTCAACAGATTTTTTCTTACGATAAAACCTAAGGCTTTGAACAATGCCATATGACCCAGTTGCCCAGTAAGTAGTTCTAGATAATCCGAGGTTGCACCCACTAAAATCTAAAGAAACCGATTTGAGAAGAGATGACATTCGAAGTTTACCCAAATTGTTCATGTCTAATTTAGTTATATTTTCAGTCGATCAGTGCAAAACGGAAAGTCGCTACTTCGAACTGTACAAAATGTAGAAAGCTGTTAACTATGGAGTTCTCACCTTAAGCTTTGTCGTGATTCAGGCGTTAGCTTCGGATTAAAGACCTGAAGGCCTCAGAATATCGCCCTTTCCTTAGAAAGCTTTCTTCTCAGGGCTCTGGTTCAGGGGCGCATGGCCAGCCATTAGAGGAGCTCCGTAGAGCAGTTGGTTCCCACAAGGGTTTTCTGAGTTGCAAGTGCTGGGTATTAGAAAGGGTTGTATGGACAATGGACAGATGTCAGCAAAGCCGGAAACTTTTTTTTCCTTTTTTCTTTTTTTGGGTAACCACAAAGAAACTTCGAAGTTTGGACATTTATTATTGTTTTTTTTTTTTGAAAACAGGACAAGAGGCCATGTTTGAGCAACTAGAAATATTATTTTCTAATTTCTGAAATGAGAAATTTTTATAAATTATCGAAAATGAGAATGCAAAGATGTGGGGGAGAAAAAAAAAAAAAGAGAAACGTCTAATTTTCCAAACGAATCCGTCTTTTCCTGTCCAAGTTTGTGTTTACATTATTTATTTATTTATTCTGGCTGAAGTTTTTTAAAAAATCTCTCGACAATTCGGGAATTTCTAAATTTAGCATTCCAATTATACTTTGTCTCAATTTAGCCCTTTGACCGACCAAATTATAGCGATGTTATCCACACTCGCATCTTTGGTTAGAATTAAACAAGAAATGCCATCTAGTATTTGGTAAGTCTGACTAAATTGACAGTAACTATAGTTGGATAAATAAAATAAAAATTCTCATGTAATCATGGGTAGAGTTGTTAATGCACCCAACTATAATTTAAATTTAATCCGATTATTTAATATTTTAAACTTAAATTTAATCTAATTATTTAATATTTTTAACTGATAAAAAATTTGATAGATATAATTTAATTATAAAAGTCTGTAATTCGAAATAAATAAAATGGATATAAATTTTATCTGATTCGATTTGTATAAGATTTGAATTTAAATAATATATATAATATAAATTTATATACATAAATTTATATTATATACATATGATATATGATATATAATATGAAATAACATTATATATTATAATATAAACTTCATTTATCAAACTTTAATTAATAAATTATTTTTTCTTAAAAATAGAATTTAAAAACATATTTTTATTTTTATTAAAAGTAAAAATGGGAAATATATATTGATAAATTAAACATAATTGTTATATATTACCAAGAAGACAATCTTAAATGCAATATATTACGAAAAATTAAATATAGTTATATTATATTTTTAAACTCTAAAATTATGTATTAGTTCATTTTTTAAAGAAATTTTTATTTTAATTTTTAATTATTTTTTCTAAAATATAAAATAATAAATTTATAGTAATTCGACAATTTAGATTTGCATTATTAATTTAGATATTAGATTTTACCTAAATTCGAATATAATAGTACTAAACACATATCATATAAGATTTTGAGTCGAATTTTGATATACTATACTGCTATTGGATTCAAATCTAAACCTATCATGATCCGGCCCAAATCTAACCTGTTAACTGCCTATCTTAGACTTGTGCATAAAATTGGTCGAAAACCTAAAAATTGAATTGAATCAATTAGTTAAGTTTAATATATTAGTTTCATTTAATATATTAAACTTTTGAAAATCAACTTAATCTATTCCGTCTTAAATTTGTTCTCAAAGAATAGCTCCAAACTCTTACCTTGTTCAATAGATGTTTGACCGTTCAACACAAAATTTGGTAATTGTTTAGATAAATCATTTTTTGGTTTTGCAAAAAAAATCGTAATAAAAAAATTCAAAAACAATCTTATTAACTTATTTTTTAATTTTTTAAAAATATATATTAGTACTAAATATATCTTTATTCATATATTGGGTAGTCGAGGCAAGTTCAGGGTGGGTTTGCAATCTGTTTAGAATATGTTTTATATTACTTCTTTATGCTTGTGCATGTATATATATATAGGCTATATATATATATATATATATAGGCGAGTAACGCACAACTTTACACATATAATTCAGTCAATTTAATTTTCATATTATTTGACTAGTGGTTTGGGCTTAATTTTAATTAAATTTTAACTGTGCAGTGCCTTTATTTTTATAGTTAAAGATTTAGAAATGACTATCCACTTTTTTATTATATTAAAAGTCGAATTTGAAAGAGATAAAAAAAAAATTTAGAGTTGAATTTATAATCTCTAAATAAATTTTATAAGATATTATAAATAATTTTGATTTTTATACAAAATCAAATAAATAATACAAATCTTTGAATTTTCTTTCCTTAACTAAATCAACAAAAGAAACATGTTCTTCTCAAATGAATAAAATCATTAATTCAATTTGTGACTTTAAATTTTATAAACTTAGTTTGCAGACACACCCAAAAAAAGAAATTCTCTAAATCTATTTTTCTTTTTTTCTTTTTTTTAGAAAATAGAGTCAATTGGTAAACATATTTGAATTGATAATAACAAAATGTTTGTATTTGTTTTATAAAATTGTTTTTAATTTCAAAAAATAACCATGTTTGACATTATTTTTATTAATAAATTTTTACAAAAATCATATTATTATTTTCAATGAATAATAAAAGTAATAAGATGAAAAAAAATTAAAAACATAATACTAATTTTATGATTCATGGTTTACTTACAATTCCAATTCACGGTTCACAATTTATATACATGATTCCGGTTCACTCATAGTTCCGGTTTACGATTCAAATCTAGTTCAATTAACACGGTTTAATCTAATTCCGATTCACCGGTTGTAGTACGATTCCAATTCCGATTTTAGTTTAAAAAATTATGAATATTAACCAGATTAATTACTCTCATGGTTTAGAACTGGACCAAACTAAATCTTGCCGGTCTAGTCCAGTCCAATCCGGTCCAATTTTTTCCTAATCTTATTTGGGCTAGTTCACGATATGGACTAAAATTGTGAACAAAATTATAAAGCAGTAGAAAGAGGCTCAAAGCACATCATCATCATCACCACCCATCATAAGCATCACAGCGACAAGCCTCCACTTTCGAGCCTACTGGATCAACTACAGTAACATCAATCTATTTTCACAACCTTCCCCTGTCGCCTTGACCATCATTCCTTCCCTCTCTGCTCTCATTTTCAGGACCTTCTTCCCCCTCCTTTATCCATACTCCATCACACCCCCTAAAGTAGAGCACTTGCCTCTGTCGCTGCCACAACCTCTTGGGTTCAGCGAGATCCCATTGCCTCTCCAAATTTCTCTCTTGTATCTGGAACCTCGACCTTTGCATCTTATCCACCATTATCTTGCCACCAAAACTCCCACATCGAGCCCCTAGTGCCTCTTCTGCAAAAAATTCTTTAGGAATTGTTTTCCTGTGCACCCCAATATCCAATGAGTCCATAGACGGTGCACAGTAGACGCAGGGTATCCTAAGGGTACTGGAAGGAAAGCAAAAGACTCGATGGTCATGTACCTTTTCTTTTGGCTTGCTTATCTGGCTGACGCGTTTACACTCAGCAATAGACTTAAATACTAGCACTGAACAAATTTTCTAATGCTTTTCATTGAGGTAAGAAACCCTGCAATACTGAATCCATCCCGTTGCATAAGTAGTTATTAGATTATTTTTTAAGTTAAAACTCCCTCGCAGCCTTATCATGCCCACAGTTTTACTCTGATACATGTGGCCAAATTTGAAACCAAACAAGCACACCTGGCTCCATTTAAGAGCAATGTTCTTGAATGAAAAGTTAAAAATCCTTTAGTAAGAAAACATCAAATGAGAAATGAGGTACTTCTGTAATGTCAAGTCGGTTTTCAACTGCCTTCTAATTACCTAACTTAGCTTGCTGTCAAAATCAAATAACTTGAAGAATAAACATCATTTCATGATGATGGTTCCCTGTTTTTCTACTCCTTCCATGCATGTCAATAATGCTGTTAACCGAATGTTTTTATGGAGATAATACTCTACATAATGACGAAGTTTGCAAATTGACATTATAAAATTTTAAAAGAAAAAATTGTCAATAGGCCCAACGTTTTTAGTTAGTCAGCAAATGTCTATAGTATCGCAAACCTAACAATTTCCAGTCAGATACCAATACCACCAACTGCTTTAGAAGCCAAAAAAAATACCTAAGACATCCAAACCTAACAACTGTCAGCCAAAAATTTGAAGATGACTGCCCGCAATGTGTCATATGGTTCAGCATCTGACTTACTAGAGATCTGGAATACAGTCTACTAATAAACATTCAAATCCCAAACTTTCTGCTTTTCTGAAGAACTTGCAGTACCTACCCACTCTAAAAATTAACTTTTGGTTGGTTCCACAGCAATTATGCTTCTTCATAGATGCATATTTCTAAATAACAGCCCCCTGCAAAATTTAAAATAACATGTGAGAAAATGGGAATGGGAAAAAAGTAGAAAATTGATGGTGACAGATGCAGAGCTGTTAGAACTGAACTGAACACCAAATGGGCGAGGACATCCGTTCATGGTTCTTCAGTTCAACTGGGGTTATAAAATTGTAGTAGGTTTCCTTTATATTATAGTATATTCACATATACATAATATAGACAGTCTCATTTCACAACTAGAATAGGCTGGAATTCAACTGTTAAACTCAGTTGCATCTGAATGCATATTTTTGTGGGAATTTATGTGAAGCCAATGGTGGTGACCCAATATCACACCATATGTCTAGTTTTTTGCTAAGCTGGTACACTATGAGGGACCAAACCGCCAGAACAGCCAATTCCTAGTTCAATAGGCCGGTCAGTTCCCACTTTTGATAACAGTGGAGATGTACCCATATACAAAAGGAAAAGAAATGAACTGAATGAGATGCATGCTCTAACTTGACCTTTAGTCACTGTTTGGGAATGTAATATGGATATCCACTGACTCCAGTAGGTGGCGTTGTTCGAGCTCCAAAAGGATCCTTCTTCATGGCAAATGGAGAATATGAAACCTGAGCTTGGCCAGGATATGGAGCAGCAGCCGTGGGTGGCGTTGGGTAAGCAGTAGTAGAATACGCTGCTTGAGGGTAATTATAGCCAACAGGTGTGCTGCCAGTATGTGCCATAGGAATTTGTGTGGGAACCATGGTTGCCTGTACCTGTGGTTGCTGCACCATTTTGCTCTTGTGGTTATCGGCAAACTTCACAGTTATACTCCTCCCCTGAAAACAAATCAACATTACAAGGTTGCACAATCGGTCATTTTAATGTTCTCCTCTCTTATTAAGAGATGTGCAAACCATAATTTTGGTTTAGTTTCTAATAATTAGGTTTGGTTTTTTGGTTTTAATACTTTATAAATCCAACCAAATCAATTTAATTAAAAACCAAACCAAACTAAACCAAACCTAACCTAACCTAACCTCACCTCACCCAAAATTTCAATTTGGTTTGGTTTTAAGTTTGATTTTTCATTATCAAATATGTATGTATATGCATGTTTGTGTGTACATACATATATATACACAACTATTTATATATATATATATAAATATATATATTCATATAAATATAAAAATATGTATGTGTACACAGACACACACACACATATATATGTATATACACATGCGTAAATACATAAATACATACATTTATGCATTATGTATGTATATTTACATATATATATATGTACACAAATAAGGGATCAGTTGACGCCCGTGTATGTATAAAAACACTTACACTAAATCTTACACTGTTGATTTGGTCAAAATTAATGGACGAGATTAATTATAACTATATTCCACTATATTAATTTATAATTATCTTTCACAGTTATAAATTACGAGATTAATTATAACAGTCTTCCACTATATTAATTTATAATTATCTTTCACAATTATAAATTAATATAGTAGAAGACAGTTATAATTAATCTTATTCATTGATTTTGACCAAATCAACGATGTAATATTTAGTTTAAGTATTTTTGCACTTATATTGGTGTCAATTGATCAATTCTCTCTCTCTCTCTCTCCCCCTCCCTCTCTCTCACTCACATAGACACACGCACACACATACATATCTATATGTGTGTGCGTGCATGCACACGTGTGTGTATATGTATGTATACATATATATATGTATCTATATATTTATATATAATATAAATATATGTACATGTATATATATTTACATTTATGAGTGCGTGTGTGTGTGAACACGCACATATAAGTGTGTGCGTGTGTGTGTGTAAAGAGAGAGAGAGAGAGAGAAGAAATCAATTAACACCAGTGTAAGTGTAAAAGACTTGCACCAAATATTACACCGTTGATTTGGTCAAAATTTACGGATGAGATTAATTACAGCTGTCTTCCAATAATTTTCAATAATTAATTTGCAGTTAATTAATCTCATCCGTTAATTTTGACTAAATAAATGATGTAAGATTTGGTGCAAATCTTTTACACTTACACTCGGTGTGAATTGATCCCTTCTCATATATAAAATATGTACATATGTGTTTATTAATATTTTTTTTATAGAGGAGAAATATTTTCAAAATTTTGGTTTTTGGTTTAGGATGGTTTGGTTTGGTTTAGTTTTTAGACCAAAGCAAACCACAATTTTGGATTATTTTTTTAAACCAAATCAAACCGAACCAAATTAAATTTAAAAAAACCAAACCAAATTTAAAATTTGGTTTGGTATAGTTTGGTTAATGGGCTTGGTTTTGCACACCCCTATGAGTCTTATTCTATTTTACCTTTCCTAAGAAATTCATCTGCTAGTAATTGTATTCTGTTTTCTGTTCTTAGCTATCTTGAAAATTGTATTTTTATATATCATTTGCAATTCCAGGAAAAAATAGTTTTTGAGAATTTTAAAAACAACTTTTTGTTATTTTTAAAAAAGGTCCCCACTTTCTAAGAACTCTACTGAAACAATATTTTGAAATAATCTGCCAAATAGGTTTCTGTTTGCAGAAACAGAAACCTATTTTCAGAAACAAATTCAAATAGGTCCACAGTACATATTGAGGACATATACTAAATCATCTGACCCCATATTTTATATAGTCAAACAGGGGGAATTGGTAAATGACTAAATCAATAAATATAGAAAATTAAATGTCTAATTTTCTTATCCATTTAGGCAAGGAATTTTAAATTAAACTCCCTCTATATGTATATTTTATGGTATAACCTTGTTTCAATCAAATTATTAATTTATTTTGAAGGGGCAAATTGATGAAAAAAAATATTTTTGGAGGGTCAGCCCATGAAAAAAATTATCTCTGCAATGTTCAGATTATAAACTTTAGATAATATTGGGTTCCTTCAGTCCAACACATACTGCCCCTCTTCTTTTTCTTATATTCCATGACAGAAAACAAAAAAAAAATACTTGTGCATTTTGTTGTCTTAGCTACAATATTATGAACCCTTGCAAGTAAAGTTTTTTTTTTTTTTAATAAAAAAAACTTTAAAAAACACTGGAAACCTACTCAGGGACATTGTAAACCTAAAAAAAGTAGAGGAAGTTGGTTATTTAGAAAAAGCTTATGTTCTATATTGAATTTTCAATGATGCATTTGAATCGAAATGCAAAAGAACCTATATCTCCTATCTCTTATTCCTATTCCCCATTCTTTTATATTCAAATTGAAAAAGGTAGTCCAATTATCTCTGTAAATCTCTGAATTTCTAAACAAGAGGGAGTTCTTGGTACTATAATTGAATTCAATTAAGGGTATTAAGTCTCTTCTTAAGACTCGGTTAGGGTAAAATAAAAAAAAAAGAGTAAGGACTAAATTTATACTCGTTTGGCTTTGCACCTAGACAAGAGAGCCAGCATGTCATATTTTGTTTTAAATTTCTAGTTTGTATTATGTTAATTACTATTTATATATCCAACAGAGCTATTATTTTTCTATTTTTTCTACATGCTAAGTAAATAATGAGACTGCCATGTGAACCTACATGCACATGGCATCCAAAGGAGTTTCCACATTCTCATCAGAATGCAAAACAATTATGAAGGACATAAAGCTAAGGGTCAATCTCTCCATCAGCTTGATAGGCCAGATGTCAGCCCCTTTAAGACACCAAATCTTAATACTATTTAAACTCAAGCTACTCCCCCCCCCCCCCCCCTCCCCCACACCCCCAATCCCTTTTTCTCTCTGGTATTGCTTAACTCCTGGTTTGGTATCATCTGGGAGGACTCCAGATTGGGCAGCTAACACCTTCCCAAATCCAACTCCCCAACAACCCT
Source organism: Thlaspi arvense (assembly GCA_911865555.2). Classification (NCBI taxonomy): domain Eukaryota; kingdom Viridiplantae; phylum Streptophyta; class Magnoliopsida; order Brassicales; family Brassicaceae; genus Thlaspi; species Thlaspi arvense. The sequence continues at coordinate 28,776 of CAJVSB020000106.1, forward strand.
CCAACTCATCCTTGGTACTGATCATTACTAATACTATACCCATAATTTCCTATAGATAATGGAACTTCTGATTTCCACATAGCTAACCTTCATAAGAAAAACATCTTCAAGGACACACTAAGCAAACCATACTTATCCCAGGTGAGAACACAAATGCTCTACTCAGTACTCTTCGTCCTACAGATAAATAAACTGGAAATGTATCTTGACATAATCTCATGAGTTCATAGGAAATAGAAGCAACAGCATTTCCTTACCCCAAGAGTCTTCTGTGGATCATCTATAGCCCTTTTAGCTGCCTCAACCGTCTTGTATGTAACAAAGCCAAAACCTCTACACAACAAAAAATTATTGCAAATGAAACAAAATTTAAATGTGGTAACACAATTACATATGGTATATAATAGCAGCAGCAGCAGCAATTGTAGTAATGATAACCACAACTGTAAGAATAGAGAGACAATGGAGAAAACCAATAATTGGAAATATGCATTGGCTAAATCACCATATGCTGAACTTGCGTTTATACTAAATTGTACGGATATATATGGAAACTAAACCTAGGTTATACAATGTACACAAGAACAGTATGTGCGCAAGGATATTGCAGCACTCTCCCTCAAACTAGAGCATATAAATCTTATGCATCAAGCTTGTTATAGATATAATCAACCTGAGAACCAATATCTACTAACTAGTCATTTGAGTTAATAAAGTCTACAGTATTAGCAATATATTTTCTCTTTGACAAAGTGCAATCTCAACATGTTTCATCTGGCTATAGGGAGTGCTACTTGGTTGTCACATATTAGTTTCATTTGACTGAGTTCTCCAAATTTTGATTCTTGAAATAACTGTTTCGACCAAATAAGCTCACAACTTGCCAAGAGTATAATGCGATATTCTGCATTTGCACTTGATTTGACTACCACCTTCTGTTTCACAATACCTAAAAGTACACCATCTATCTAATGGTAATCCTACCTATTCGGCATCTAAATAGCAAACAATTTGGATGTTTCCTCTATATTCATATAACAATCCTTTTCCCATGCTCTATTGATGTACCTTAGAATGCGAAACCCAAACATCCCAACAATTGTCACATGGAGACTCAAGAAACTCACAAACTATACTAGAAGCAAAAGAGATATTATGCCATTTTACTGCGAGATAGACAAATTTTCCAACTAGTCTTCATTACCTACCAAGGTCTGCCAGGAGCTCACCTTATTGAGTAAAATGACTGACTAAATATTGAGTGATTTGACTCATTTTGAGTCACACCAAACTCTGGAACTACCACAGGGAATCGACCAAACCGAACCTATGGAGATTGCTCCAAACTAAAAAGATAGTGACGTAGTGGAAATACCAAGCCAAACTCCCCTCAAGTAACAAAGTCAAGTGGTTGCTCCATTTACTTTAACTCCCCATGTAAGAAAGCATTTTTGATGTCAAGATGATCAAAATACCATTTATGAATGGCAGCTACTGAGAAAAGCCACAAAGATGAACAACAGATTGATGCTATCTTAGCTACAAGAAAGAAGGTATACTTGTAATCTAGGCCAAAGATCTAGGTGTAGCCTTTAACGACCAGATGGCTTTAAGTCGATCAAAATTGCCACTAGAACCAACCTTCACTATAAAGCTCGACAACAACCCATAATATTTTTTTTCGAGTGGTAGTAGCAAGTTCCTAAGTGCCACTAGAATGTAAAGTAGTCATTGCATTAATCATAACTTGTTGCCAACCAAGATGTGAAATTGCATCACCTAGTTCTAAGAATAAAGAAAGACAAAGAAGATATAAAAACATAATGTGGTGGTGAGGCAACCAAGGGAACTAGAGCTACAGAGACTGTTGGATTGGGAATAGGTGGATTATGACATGGGCAACAATGATAAGTATTGAGAGGACAAGATGTAGACTCTGAAACAAAAGGAAATACAGGCAATGCACCAAATGAAGGAAAGGAATGAACTTCAATAATAGTATTATGATCTAAAAGAATTTCAGCAGATGCAAAAAAAGGGACTAGTCTCAAAACAAGGTAACATCTACAGTCATGACATATCGACAAAGATTAGAAGAGTAACAGCGGTAACCTTTTTAAGATGAGAATTTTCAATCAAAACACATTTAAAAGAACAGGCTGATAATTTGTCATTGCTTGGAGGCAAACAAAATACATGGAGCTACACACATGCAACAAAAAGGAATAGAGTGTTTAATGAGGAAATATAATGGCATGCGATTAATTAAATATCATGAAGAACTGCATTGGACCAAAATCACAAGGAAACATGAGTATGGAGAAGAAGAGTAAGAGCTGTTGCAATCAAGTGCCTTTTCTTTCATTCAATAACTCCGTTTTGCTGAGGAATAGTATCCCAACAAGAGGTTTGATGAATCATAACCTGATAAGTCCCTAAATATTGAAAGGGACTCAAAACAAATGATCAGGCATCATCACTGCATGATATATGAAGAGGCACACCAAATTGGTTTTATATCTTAAAGCAAAAGTTTTCAAAGACAGTAAAAATAATCAAATACAACAAGAATAATCATCAACAAAGGTGGGAGATCATGAAAACAAAAAGTATAACCAACACAACAAGGACACCATACACGGGAATGAACAAAGGAGAAGGGGGACCCAACCTATAGGATAACATGGACAAAAAATGAAATACAAACATGTTTACCAAGTTGACATGATTCATGTTCTAAAGATAAAAAGCAACTCTATATAAAACTAGCTTATACAAGGATATCCTAACAAGGATAAACAGTATGAAAATGGTGATAATATGCTGCTTCCTTTACATAATAGAAAGGTGATTGATTTTCTACCGTGATTTGTTTGTGTCTTTATCATATGCAACTGAACCCTCCTCTATCTCACCATGCCTTCCAAAGAAAGACAGCAACATCTCACTTGCTGTGTCAGGAGACAAACCACCGATATAAAGCTTTCTCTGGCCGAGATCTGGTGGAACATTTGTATAGCTTAAGCTTTCATAAGCAAGATTACAAACAGCCATCCGACCCTAAAATGATATGCATCAACATCAGAAACAGAAAAATGAGCACAGAAACAAATAGTAAAAGGAAAAGATCCTAGGTCAACAGCAAAGATTCAGAACTCATGAGCTTTTTAGTCTTCAAAAGATAATACTTCAATAACTTAAACAATAATTCGCAACTTACAAGATGTTATTGCATGAGAAAGTTTTGTCATTAATAACTAACAAGTAATATCCAGTCCCACTTATATGTCACCATAAATAAATAACTTCCATCAATGGTACAGAATATAGATAGACAAACAACCTCTCAAGCAATTTAATAGCATCAAGTTCCATATCCAATTTGTTTCAACTATTTAACATAAAAAACAGAAAAACAAACACATACTCAGAGAGAGAGAGAGAGAGAGCAAGCAAGAGCAAGAGAGAGTTAGAAGCAGGGGGGTGTTAAGAAAGGTTAAACTGGCTCACATCGATCATTTTGCTAGGTGCTTTTAATGCAGCCTGAGCAGACTCCATGTATTTGTAGGTTATGAAACCATAACCACGTGACCTTCCTGTTGCTTTGTCAAAGATCACGGCCCCTTCTTCAATTTCCCCATGCTCTTGAAATGCCTAGGCGAAAACACGTGGATATGAAATTCAGTTTGTTGATGCTCGGTGCAATGAGACTTTCAATCATAGAAAACGCCATCATACAAGTCAAGAGGTCAGTCTAAAAGAGAAGTACACGGTACATGACACTCCCATATTATTGAATTATTATGTTCAAAACTATTTATATGAGATAACAACAAACATAGTAAAAAGCACAACCAACAGTCGGCAGCACACTCACAGCACACAATGTTTCTGATGTAGTATTCCAGGCCAAGCCACGAACAAAAAGCTTTCGGTGAACGGGATCAGAACTTGCAATACCTTTAATTTCTTCAGCAATAGAAGGATATTGGGACCCTCTACATGCACAACATGCAACCAAGCATACATTCACAGTGTCAATTCACACAGCATATATGGCATCCACCAAGCACAAAACTCTCACCATCTCGTATGTAATATACACCAGGATCTCATATTAAACGTTAGTTTTAACAAGAAGACAGGCACAAATGCACATGCATGCACAAATATGTTGATATAAATACAAATACTCACAAAATCAAGCAAAACAGAAGCACATATGCATGCATACCAGCAAGCAAACTTATGATTACAAAGCACTCAAGAGTACTTATTATGTCCTGCTGATATACCAGCAAAAACCAATAGTAAGACAAGCGAAGGAGGCACTAAAGGTCATGCCTTGACTCGGTCTGCAAAAGATTTGGTACAGAAGTCTGAAGTTCATGTCATGCAAAAGTTGCAGAAAACACATGCCTAATTCTTGGAATATTCTTTCTACAACACTGCTTCACCAACCAAAAGTCATAGTCTTCATTAGAAGGTGATCACTATGAACAAATGTGGATAAAGCATTTATTTGGAGTAGACTGAAACAACCATAAGACAGACTTGGGTTCATTAACATTCAGAAACTCAAGTCAGCTTAACTAGCTACATTACTCCTTATTTGCCATTCTACTCCATCTAGTGCTTAGTCTCAGACTCCCAGTCTTGGTTATATGATGATACACTTATTAACCCACCAATAATATATCCTTGGATTATCTCAAGCAGTCCCATGCTAAGTGAGACTTGTTAACCCCCTTATTTGCCGAAATTTCTAATTATACTCAAACTCGAGCTATTCAATACAAGCATCACAGAAGTAACATGTCAAGGGAGATAAAAATCAACCATGCATGTTAAGGTAATACCAGCAAGTGCCAGAATGCTGCAAACTTCATTTGGTTAGACAAGCATATTCAGTTTGGAAGTCTTAGACAAAGCTTATAGTCTTTATGCTACCCAAGAATACTTCTGGGATTAAAAAAAAAAGAGTATCCCTGAGGTGCACTGCTTGAAGCACTCTTTATTATTGAGTTTAGTTAGAAAAGCAAATATTGTTAACATTTATATTTTCAGGACATCGGCTGTCATTTTGGTCAACAGGTCAAAGAAAAAGTTATGTCTTTAAGTATTGTATACAGTGTGTGTTAAGTTCACATAATTCGTTACATATCCTTATACTTCCTCTATATGCATATAATGTTTCTTTCGAATGGATTCCTTCCTATCTTCTTTCTTTTTAGCTTAAAACACTCCAGCTACTAGTGTTCTGGAACAAATCACACTCCCCGTTTTAGACTAAAGCCCATGTTCCATAGATACAAGTACATGTTTCAGGTGTACTAGCATCACATTCATCTAATTCCCATTTCAAAGGGCAAGGGACACAGCAAGACAGCTATATACTTAATATGCTTTTAACTTTTTAAGACAAATGGTCTTTACAATGTGAAATGAAGCATGTAATGCATAATTTAGGAATTTATCACACAAATATATGACAAATTAGAACTTCTCAACCAGCCAGTTGGACAAATACCCAACTAAAAGTGGCAGAGACATATCTTCATACTCTTGTTCAGAGGCCAAGTATTTGAAACAAGAACTTCATTTACAATAATCCTAGTAGCTTCCTTCCCCACTCAGTCCCGCTGCAACCTCTTGATCTTCAATCTAAACATTAAGCCACCCACTAAAGCCTCAAGCTATGTTGTTTGTATAAACTTAGAAATTTTCACTTCTAATCAACAAGCCAATAATATTTTTTTTCCCAAGTTATAGATCTAACAGCTCTCTACCCTTTAAAACCTAAAACTAAAAGCTTTTTTAGATGAAAAGGCTAAGCATCTCCTTCTACCAGACTGAAATCCATTTTTCCTAAAGCTTTGCTGCAATGAAACTGCCCCTGCTAGCCATTGAAAATATTCAGCAAAGCAATTGAAACTACCTTTGGTGTTTCAAAATGTATCACAAGGTCCTCAAGTCTGCTCAAAAACACAATAAAATCAGAAACACTTCTAGAAAATTCATTATAATTAGGACAGACAAAAGACACATCTAGAACGCTCAAATGTAAGGCTTCTGTGTTAAAAAAAATCCACTCTTCAGCTTCTTACCTACTTCAGGATCTCTTAGCTTCAGAATGATGCATGCAAACACAAAGCAGTTAACTTTAAAAAAATCATATTGTTTATTAATTCGAAGAGCTTAACACCTCTCCTTCTTTTTTCATTTCTTTTTTTTTTCCTATGTATTTAAGGGGTTGGGAAAGAAATGGGAGCACTTTATGACAAGAAGCAGAAAAGAAAAAAGGTTATTAACATGGCTCCTTCATCAAAATAAGAATAATATGGTCAATCTCAAGCATGGAAGAGTTTCAGAAGTCAATTTTCTGTTATTCTAAATAAAATAAATTCTGGCTATAATATCTAGAACTCCAAATCAACCAAGAATCTCAGGAACCAGAAAGGTTACTGCTATCTGATCAAATATCATGCATAATACAGTTTCAGTAATCAAGTCTGCAATAATTGTAGATTAAAAATATTCTGTCCGTATATCAACAACTACCAACCAACTCAGAACGCGAGGAAGTAGGATATGAAGATCTAAAGATATTAAACCCAAAACACAAAAGGCAAAAATTGGTCTAATAACCATTTCTAAAACACCAATATTAAAAAAATAAATAAATAAAACCTTTGCCCGTACAAATTGTATGTGTGCTTTTACAAATTCTGACTACCAACTGTTCGACGCAATACTAGGAGAAAAACGCGCAAGCGCACTGCAAGTATTCGAGAATATGAACAGCCTACACATTGATACCAAAACAATAGAAACAATCCACAAAATATAGTTCAGAAACTATGAATAGAGAGAAACCACAGGAATTGGAAAGGGTAAGTTGGGTGTAATGAAGTGAAAACGTACAGCTTGGCAAGTAGATCGACCAACTGGGTTTTGGCAAGGGGGTCGAGCAACGACCGCAAGTGTTCTTCGGACGACGCCGAATATAATCGACCGTTGCCTGTTTCGTCAAGCTTCCGCTTCTTGAAATCCTCCATATTCTTCTTCAACCCTCCCCCGTTACCCCCCTCTGGTAACAGTGCCTCCCGCGTGACAATCCCCCACCTTTATCCAAAACCGTGTTTTTCCCCAGTACTGAAAAAGGAAAGTGACGGAAAAAATGAAAACTCTTTTTGCCAATTTTGGTGAAAAATTACATTTTAGTAATTTTATATTTTTTAAGAATAACTTGTATTTTATATTTTAAATTTTTTAATATTATATTTCTTAAAAATTCATAAAATAGACTTTTTTTTTTTACAAATATTAAATTTGTAACATTCACTCCTCTAAAAACACGTAAAAAAAAATTTTTTTACTATAAATATTAAATTTATAATACATAACTCCTAGTAAACATTTAAGTAAAGTATTTATTAAAAATTCTATTTTTAAAAAATTTAAATATTATTTCAGTTATAAATATTAATTGATTTTCTCCCATTTCAATATTTGCAATCATTATTTATGTTTAAAAAAATATTTATACCCTTAAAAACATATTTTTAATAAATATTTGAAAGAGTCATGAAACTTATATTAAATTTTTAAAAAATAATTTTTATAATTAAAGAGTTATGAAATTTTAATATTTATAGTTATTATTTATACTAAAAAAATATTTATACTCTTTAAAAATAAAATTTTTGATTAATATTTTAAAATAAAAAATTTTAAATAAGTTTGAGTTGTAGAAAAATTAATAATTCATTTTACAGCGTAAGATTTTATTCTTATTACTAAAATTATGTTTTTAAAATTTAATATAAATTTTATAACTTTTTAATTATATAAATTATATTTTCTATAAATTTAATAGAAATTAATATTATTATGTTTTATATATTAAATGTATTTAGTTGATTACGGGGTAAGTGATATAAATTTAATATTTATATAAGAAAAAATCTTTTTTATATATTTTTAAAGGGTTAAGTGTTATAAATTTAATATTTGTAAGAGAGAAAGTCTCTTTTTTGTATTTTTAGAGAGTATAGTATTAAAATTTAAAATTTTAATTAAATAACGTGTTATTTATCTTGTTTATGTATATTTTATTCCAGTAGATAAAAGAAAAAAATTACTCAATATTATGATATTTAAGCCAGAAATTTGCTTTTAGAATTACAGTTTTAGCTCTACAACGGTGAAATAAATTACCTAAGAAGTACAGTCTTATGTAGTCTTATGTAATTTATTTCACCGTTACGGTAAATTCAAAGTTTAACCAACATTTAGTTTTCAGAGTTCATTATTTGCAATTCGTATTTACAATCTCATTAATAAAAAAAATAAAACGAGTCATGAGTCCCATAGCACCCCGATCCAGTCCCGTCATGTCTATATACATGTATAGTCGTGTCTGTATATATATATTAAAATTGATAATATTTTTTATTATTTATTAATTCAAATAATTATTATATATAATTAAGATAATATATATTTTTGATATTATATCAAATTTATATATTTTTATATTTATATTTAATATTTTATATAGAGCAAGGCGTAGTAATTATAAAATAATAAAAAGATTATTACCACTTCTTCCAAAGGGTTTATTTTTTTATTTTTTATTTGTATGCCACTGCCGAATAATAAAATTTAATGTAACATAAAAGTGTGAGGGCTGTCACATGATCGTAAGGAAGCTTAGATCAGGACAACATTAAAATGGCAAGAGCATTGAAAGTTGAGACTTAAAGAATATGGCAAAGGTTTAAACTTGACTGAAATTTGGATTGTAAAAAAGTTATTTTAGAATTAGATTTTAAACTTTTAGTAGACATTTTTTTAGGGTAAACGCACTACCGCATGTGAATTCCAACTTTGCCTAAAATTAAAACTTATCTAAAATAGGATTGGATTTTAGAAGTGTACTATATGATTAGAGAAATGAACAAAACTGCTGATATAACGGTAAATTTTAACTTATCCCATGATGCGAGTGCTAAAGATTGGGCTTACTCCCAATCAACTCAACTGAGAGACCACCTCCATAACGAGACTTTGGGAGTTTTTACTTCTCGGGACGAAACTTTGTAATTTTTTTTTTTTTGGACATTTTTTAGCCCCCAATGTAAAAAATAAAAATAAAAATAAAAAAAATCTCTTGTACAAAAAGACTGAGCCAAAATGTTGGAAAGCTCGTAGTATGATAATCAAGTGACAGTATACGTTTTCGAACTGATCAGGGCTGCATCAATTGCCCAAGGTCTTTTTATCGTATCTTCCCAATGCAATAGACACAGAAAGGAAAATTAAAACTGGATTATGAAAAATAATAATTACAATTAGCCAATAAAAACCCAGAGAAAATTAGCATCTAAATATCAATTTAGTCCTTGTTTGGAAATGTTTAAGCAGGGATTTATCTTTGGTGGGTTCTGGAATGTGTATTGTATTGCACTTCGACACTTCTGCAAAGAAAACTGCAAATAAAATCCGAAAAAAAAGAGAAATAAATATAAATACCGCAGGGAGGAAACAGAAAAGCCATTAGGGTATTAAAGTTGCCGCAAATGGTTTTTGACACGAAGGATGGCGAGCCCATTAGCTTCGGTTTAGCTTTTGGTGTAGCCTCTGAAAGAATTGATCGAGGAAAATATTAATTAATTTCCAATATTTAGTTTTTTCCCCCCTAATTTCTGCAAAAGATATATTGTGAAATTACTCAACTCTCTGCTACACCAAGGTGATTTACTTACATTTCAGCAACCGGTTATGCAGATGTTGAGTCCATCTAACATGGGTTTTGCTTGATAGCATTGTTTCTGATCCAGGGGAAAGTGAATTACATGAAGTAGCTGAAACACCAGGAGAAGGCATAGGCAGACTTCACAAATGTTCAGACTGAGGATTGAACAAGTTTTGGCATACCTGTATGTGCATATAATTAACAATCGTGAGAGAATTGAGAAGATTTCTTTACATGTTATTCCGGTAGAAAACAAAAATCAGACCAGAATCTAGAGTGTTTCATAATGTCTATGTTTTTTTTGGATAAATATTTACAAAAAAAATTGTGAATAATATTGTCTTTGTTTTACATTCAAAGATATTTGGATTTGTTTTTTACAACAGTTTTCTGTTTTTGGAAACAAAAAACTTGTTTGGCAGCTTGTTAGGGAGAACTCCTCCTTCGGCACATAGAAAACATGGCCGTTTTTAGGTAACAACAAAAGTTGCTTTTCAGAATTCTCATACGCCATTTCTTTCTAGAAATAATAACAATGTAAAACAATAGAGCTGTCAAGATTTGCAGTGTTTTCTGTTTCCAAAAACATAAATATGAAAACTAAGAACAGAAAAAATAGAAAGCATAACACAGATCCAAACATTCAAAATTGTTGTGAAAATTTGACAATGCTAGACTACAACGTCAACATGAACAGAACTTCTAAAAACATAAATAATACCAAACTGGTCCGAACTATAATAAATTTGATCCCTAGCATGAATCTTAGGCTCTAAAGAGGACTTGCGCTAAGGGCCCTTTTTCCTGTCAAAAGGAACTGAAGGGCTCCTCCAGTCTAAACTTTGACAACCATCAAGCAACTTTCGCTTCAGCATACCCAACCGTTTCCCTGTCTGAAAATTGTTTGAATGAACTATATCAAATCTTTCAGAAGAGCTGCAATTTGGATAGTTTAAGAAACATTGCAAGGCACTATTGGATAGAGGGTTGAGGCTAGATTGCTCTGGTCAATCAGAGGAAAAGCTGTTCCCCAGAGAGATTGATAAGGAGATTAAATTTATGGTGTTGGAAGGGCATAATAGGAATTTTATTTTATTATATCTTAAATGTAAACAATTTTTTTTTTTATGTTCAAAATTAAAGGAGAATACGGCAACACATATTCCAAAGCTTCCTGAGGTGAATGTAAGTTGGGCAGAGTGACTAATGAAGCTGGCAGTTTGTGTTTCACCTTGCTGCTAATGACAGAAACACCATCGTACCATGTTCTTTTTACTATTCATATCTGAAACATGTTTCACAAAGCACTGACTGAGCTTCTGAGACCGGCTTGGGTCTCTCTTTTTTTTTTTCTTTTTTTTTTTTTTTTGGGTTTTGTTTGACAAGATGATTGATGCATTCCGGTACCGGAAATCTTGCCGTGGGAATGCATGTGCTACTTCTCAAACAAGCTGGGTAGGATTAGAGTTTTTGGGGATTAGAAGGGGATAAAGGAGAATTAGGAATAATAATTTCTTAGGTGGGAAAAGGGGGATAAATATCATCCTCCATTTACGACAATTTCATCGTCAAAATGAAACCGACGCAAATCACCGGAACAACTTTGAAGTACTCCGACCAGCCAGTAGGCTTAGGCCCAAATACCATTTAGACAAGTTGATAGAGTGATTCATTGGGAGTATACATGCAATGCATACGGAGGTGCAGGCGAATTTTTGATATCTGAGGAGAAGATTCGGCAATTTGAGCCTCGGCCGGCGATGCCTTCTCAACGTCCAATTGCTGCAACGTGACCGATCTGACGAGGGCCGTCGACATCGTCATGCGAAGGCTACCCATGTCTTGAGCTTTCAAGAACTTCGACGATCTGATTCAACGGTCATCTTCGACCACGAATCATGGTCGGTCGAATACTAGATGCAAGCGGCGAGATAAACTCAGGCACGTGTGAATTTTTCTTCAAGAAATTAAATTCAGAATCATCAATGCTTCTGATACGTTCGGTGGCGGTGGGCGCGACCGCACAGGACTGATTTTTTTAAAAAAAAAAATTAATTATCAAAACAGCTTGAGAAAAGTTCTAATTTTATTTAATTAAAAACCAAAATATATAATCTGAGAATTAATTATTAAAGTTATCAATAATTTATTAATAATTTAAAAATTTATTGTATCAAAATGAATATTAGCTTATTACATTTATATTTTTCTAAAATAATAATTTTACCAAGGGGACAACCAATCCCATAATAACCTTTTTGACGAATTGGGTTGAAATGTTTGCCGAGTAAATAACGTTTATTTACAACAAAAGCACTTCAATTATATATTACAATTAATTAGGAGGAGTCATGTGCAATAATTAAATTATCCTTGGGCTGGTAATTTCGGAGAACAATCGGCCTTGTTTGGCTCTTCGAGCTGCTGTCAACGGCACTTGGATTCCAAACCAAAGCCCCGTGAGACTTGGGCTTTGCCAGCTATATCTTGCGTTTCCGTCTCTCTCACTTCACTTCCTACTCCTGGCTTGGACCACACCTGCAATTCCCAAAATGACTCTCTTCTTCTTCGAATTTACGCTAAAAAAACCATCGTACTTTCGGAGTGCTACAACTGAAAAACTGTGGGGGCAAAGACCTGTTTGGTTTTGGGAAATTAAGAAGCCAATTAAAGAAGTAGATTTACAAAGTTGTGTACTTATGATATTATATGTTACAATAATGAAAAGAATTTCATATTGTTGACTATTTGACAACTAAATTTTTCAGGGCTTTTTTCTTCTTTTTTTTTTGTAGAAGTGATCACAAAAAAATGAAGAGAAACAGGCAACCATGAACCGAGTTATTACTGATATTAAATTTACCCTGACAAGAACAAGGTGAATGTTGTGCATCCTATTTGAAGAGTGTTGTCTTTTTTGTTTTTGGAAACATTTTAACCCCGATGACCTGCTACTTCCAACAACATAGACATGTACAGGTCCTTGTCTGGTGTAATGCCCAAGAAAAACAAAAACAAAACCGAATAAAAAAAGGAAGGGAACATGCCCCACTTCACAATCTGCAAAAGCGAGCTGGCATTGTATTCAAATTACCAAATGTCTAGTGGCATTTTGGTAATCAAGATCCTTTATATATACCCATTTTAACCCAAGACAGGACGCAGTTATCCTCCACAACCACAATGGCTGGCCCATCTAATTTCAAATCCCCTACGTCATTCCTTGTTGTTTTCTCCAAGAGTTTACCTCCTCTTTCTTCATCATCATCTTCAAGCTCCATGAAGCTCAAAACCTTAATCCACCCTCTCTTCTTCTCATACCTACGCCGTTTAGTTCGGTCTCTTTCGAAAGCTAAGTCCTTTCTCATTGACCCCATAAAGAAGAGCAAGAGCAAGAACAAGAACAAGAACAAATTATTCTTTGGTTCATTCAGGCTTCATTATAATTGGTGTTCTTCTCATGTCGTGCCCGTGCCATCACCGGTTCTAGAGGAGCATTTATACTATGATTCCACCTGGAATTCTGTCATTTCCACCGAGTGCGAGGATATGGGAGATTCAGGGCTTTCAGGGTATCTCCAATGGCTAGAAGAGAAGAAGGTCCATCGCCATGAGAGTTCTACTGATAATAACGAAGATATCAATGAGATTGACAAGCTAGCAGATATGTTCATTGCAAACTGCCATGAGAAGTTCATGCTGGAGAAACAAGAGTCCTATAGGAGATTCCAAGAAATGTTAGCTAGAAGTGTGTAAGGATTAAGGCTCTCCCTTTAGATGCCAAGCCTCTCTGCCTCTCTCTCTCTCTCTCTCTCTCTCTCTCTGTTGGGGATGAGGATGATGAGTTAGGTAGGAACATAAGTTGGGTGTGGATTTCTTTAGCTAGTCCTCTCTCTCTCTCTCTCTCTCTGACTGTGTCTCTTGATGGGGTTTGGAGAATTGTACATGATGAATGTTGGGATTTGTGCAATTCTCGTATTTGCAATGGGAGTATGTGCAACTATAATACTTGCAATCTTTTCGGATTGAACTTCGTTCTGAAATTAACCTTATTTATGTGTAATTTAAGTCCTAACTTTTGATACGTATAATTATTCTAATTCTCACTCCAAAACTCAAGCCTTCATAAACTGACAAGTCCTTGCAAAATCTCAAAACACTTGTAGTTGTACTTTAAAGGAATCATCATTATCACCATCATGATCGTGGGTTTTGCTTTTAACGTGGGTCCATCTATATGTGAAATTACATGATAAATATCTCTATATTTATTTAATGTGGACCTTGGTTGTCTGGTTAGTAATTTGAATTCTGCTTTATGGCATCAAAAGGAAGGAAGCTAAAGCTGTTTAATTGTGTGTAGACTTGGTTTGAAACTTAAACTAGTTTGTCATGGAGATTGCAAGTCATTTACTTTGCCTTGGTTAATTTGCGGATGTTTATATTTATTTCGTTTATCTTTATGAACATACATAAAGTCAAAGGCGGAATAGAAAACTGAAAGTGAAATATTATGCGTGTGAGATGGCAGGAGGATGAGAGATTCAATCTTTATCCCACACTCATTCTCCCACTTCCGTTTTTTATGTTTGTTTTTGTAAATGTATACAAAATAAATGTAAAAATAACAAACAAACCATTTATATGTATAAACAGCGTATACATTATTCTCTTTTATTTTCTTTTCCTTTTTTTCTTTGTTCGAATTATATTTTGTTGGGATATTATACATCGGTTATAGAAAATGTTAGTAATTAGTGTGTGTGCGCGTGTATAAGAAAAATTCTCATCTTAAAAGCTAATTTTTGAAACTAAAAATGTCCAAAACTATTTAATACATTGATATTAAAGCTCAAATTTCTACATTTTCTTGTATCTGAATTTACTCTTCACTAATATTATATTTAGATTCTATTTTACTCAATACATGAATAATAAAAAATTATTAAAGTATCTCACATTAATTATAAAAAAATTAATAATAAATATATATATATATATATAAAATTCTCAATCTTGATAAACTAGTTTAAAAAAACTCAAAATCACCTCGTCACAAACTTTAAGTTTGTAAATTTTAATTCCATTATTTCGTGAGTTAACTATTTTGGTCCGTCGTGTGTGCATACTGGGACAACTGCCCTCTTTTTAGGGGAATTTGGTGTATCTTCTGGATCTCTCTGTTCATATACCTTTGAACTAGCTTTTGGACTTTTCCTCTCTCTCTCTCTCTCTTACCCTCCTCCATAGTTTAATTTAGAATGGGTCCCAAATTGATGCTTTTTATCTTTTAGCAATTTGTACAAGGCAAGATAATATATTCGAGTGGATGAGGATAATTTAGTAGTGATTAAGGTAGGATTTAGTGGACTTAAGCTATTGCAAAACGGAGATTATCACTATTCTTTGTCTTTTTTCTTTTTTATTTCTTCCAAGCAACGTGTTACATCATCACTTATTACTTTTGACCAGCTTATTAGGAATCACCAATATTTTCTTATTTTTTAATTAGAAAAGGAAAAAGGCCTTCTCGATATTGGGTTTATTTTTGAAAAAAAAAATTAAATTAAATTAAATTTTGCCTAGGGTGGCACACTATTGCATATTTTTTAAATTAGTCGCGTTTGTTTAAATTATTTTTATCAATATCTTATCTTAAATAAATAAAGAGTATAACGATCCAGGTATCACAAAAAAAAAAATTATATATCCCAAGCAAAAGAAAAAATTAAATTGCAAACAACTAAAAATTCACAAATGGTTTTGTAAGAAGAATTCAGAGCAATCTGTGTGTGGGCACAAGTGACATTTGCAAATGGATCTTGTAGCTTAATTATGCATGTCTTTAATGGCTAATTTTGTAATTTTCGAAGATTTTTAAGCCTGATTTTGTCTTTTTGAAAGATTTTTAGGTTATGAATAAGCCTTGAGTACGAACTTATCACAAAAGTCCATAACTTCAAAAGCTTCCACTAAAGAAGAAATTTGTGGGTAGTGGGAGTTGGTGGCCATGTGCTCGTGGCAGGGGATTAGGGTTCATGACATAACACACTGAAAATGACATAACCAAAAGACTCACAGACGTAAACAATATATATCACAAATTGGAGATTAATTAATCAATTTAATAATCACCCCCCTATGTCCTCCATGGGCCCTTGAAAGCTTACTTGCTTAATTGGGTTCCAATAGTTACCTCTCACTGATCTTGGTTTTATGGTAAAATTGCCTTTTTACTTAAAAGAGAGTTGAACATTTGTAAATAGAAAAATCGAATTTAAGTGCACATTTAAAAAATAATTCTTATTTTTTTAACTTAGAATCTTTATCTTTTCAACTAAAAACATTAATTAATATTTGCAAATAAAAAAATAGAACCAAATTAAATATTTGAGAAAAATATCGTATCTTTTTATCTAGAACATAAGTATTTATAAATAAAAAGACCGAACCTAAGTGAAGAAAAATCAAATCCGACACATACATAAGTGAAGATGCTAAGAATTGATATTTCTACGTAATATTCTTCGTAGTCATAAGAAAGTATACAGTAAACTTCTTACCAATTTAATAATTTGCTAATTTTTGTTAAATATCCAATTAAAAACCGAGTTAGAGTGACTTAGTTTTTTCTTAATTTATTCTTGTTAAGATCAAGGTAGACATTATTGGCTTGTTCTTTCAATTAACTAGGAGGATCATCAAACTTATTTCCCTTAAAAGAATTATACCAATGTTAATTCGCAAAGAATTATTTAAAATTAAAAAAAAGTAAGACTCTTTGGACCCATTTTTCTTTAAATTTTAAATATCTTTACCAAATTTGGTGTACCCACAAAATCATAAAATGGCCTATCTTATGTCCCTTCCACACCTAGAAGCCATGGATGGATCTTTTTTCTAGACTCGGCCAATTTCTTCTTGAAGGGGAGCCGTCGGCAGTTATATGTGATTCCTTTTGCATCCCCTGAATTGTCGAATCGAACTGTGCCATTGACCATCCCGTGGACGAATTTGGGTCCCTCCAGTCCAGCCAATCTCATAAAAATTTGAATTTAAATTAAATAAAAAATCTTTAATTTTAATTTGATAATTTAATTTTTTAAAATTATTCAGGCAAAATAAAATAAATTAAATTAAAATGTTTTAAAACGAAAGCGACCCCTGATCCTACTTTGGATAACCTTCCTACAAAATTTACCGGCTGAAGCTTCTCGGATTTTGTTCCCGTTGGCACGAGGTTTTCAAGATCAGGACCTCCGGTGTCCTGTCTACAACAACAATTCTGAATTATTCTTTTGGCTTGTGAAACACTGACAATTCCTTCACCCTCTCTTTGTCTCTCGCCAAACTGTCAAAAACATAACAAAATGCAGACCCCTTGAATAGCATGAGCATTTTGCACGAGTCAGGATTGAGGGGCCTCTTTCACCCCAAGAGTCGAGAAGTCATCTTTGTCAACAAGTTTTGGAAGTTTTCTTTCTTCTGTTTGAGTCTGTGTAGTTTTGTTTTAGACTCTGACCGATTTGTAACTCCAAAAACAAAAAAGCTAAAGTGACAAAATAATTTTGAAAATTTTTAAGAGCTCCTTAACAAATTACTATTGCTTTTGCTTTGCCCATGAATTTTGTTTTTTTTTGCAATAAGGCTCTTGTCATTTTCTTTTTAATATATTAGAGATAAAACCTAAGAAAATATAAAAATTAAACTCTTTAAAGCACTTTGTCTCAGATAATGTAAAAATATATTCCATCATTTACCCTAAATTTTCGATTTGACAAAACATGCATGTCACAAGAACTATCCCACGTCATATAGGAAAAAGAAGGGTCTTAAACTTATAAGTGCAGGTGCTGCATACTCTACTAAGTTAATCTTTTGAAAAAAAAGTTAATGGCCGATGACACTAGAGTGTGTGTTTGTGCAAACTATTTTTTAATAAGTTTGCTTGTTTGCGTTATTGTTTCACATATTACTTTTCTCTAAATTTCAGTTCAAAATAGTCCGAACTATAAGTATCTAAACACATATTTCTTATACCTAATGATATAATTGTAAATAATTGAAATTTTTGTTAGACAAATATATGCTAATATTTTTATTATAATCTTTATTCTATAGTTATTTATTTTAATTAAATCAAAAATAAAATTGAAGGTGAAATTATATTGAAAAAAAGAATATCAAAAATTAGATTTTAAAAATTATTAATAACTTATATGAAGGTAACTATATAAATTATTAATAATTTATTTATTTGTTGTTTTAATATATTTAAAATTTTATTTACAACTAAAAAAAATTTATTTTATAGTCATATGCATCATTTTTTAAAAGAATAATAAATTAGATATTTTAATATAATAAGTAATTACAACATTATTTTATTATACATTAATTAATTAAATTTTTATTATTTTTTTAGTAAAATTTACAAATATACTTGATTTTTTTTATTTTTAATATTATTTAAATTATTACTATTTTTAGTATATTTTCAAAAATAGTAACTCGCAGAAATAGGACAACAAATGTATTAAAAGTTTGTGTGTGGTAAATAGCTATTATCAAAGGTGAATCCAAAAATCAAACAAATGCCCACGTCGGGCGGCCGGCTCGTACTCATGGTAGATATTGGTGGGTGTTTGGTACACACCTTCTAAATTAAAGAAAATAAACAAGTCTTCTTTTAAAAAATGGGGCACACCAAACATATTATTATTCATGAGCATTTACTTAACCGAATACCTTCACCTACTTCCGAAAATCAAATAAAACAAAATAATACCTTTATGGTTGTGCCTGGATATATTGAGGTTGTTGATGTCAACATTGGACTACGCGTCACCATGGGGCCTCATTGCACTATGAATTATAAAGATTATTAACTTAAGAGATTTTTACATTCAGTTTAAGTATGGATTAAAAAATAAGGAAGATTTGAACCCAAAAATTACTTTAAAAGATAAAATATTTATAAGATTTATTAAGAGTTTAGAAATCGAACTCCTGATCTGTACCTCTTCTCCTCTGATCTGATCTAGATTTCTAATGTATTACAAAAAAAAAAAAAAAGACCTGGGTAAGATAGAGTAACTTGATGTTATGAGTAGTGTTTGTGTTCATATTAAAATATTTTAAATTTTAATAAATTATAAACAAGCTCTTTGTGTCATAAAATCATAAGGATCGTATCAAATTTATGGCAAAAAATATAATTTTACTGTCACTCCCATACACGTGATGAATTCAATCCACCTCCCAAAATCCTAAAAACTAACATTAAAAAATAAAAAAAGAAAACCCAATTTGTATAGTCGAGTAGATTATTAGATTCCACGATGAAGCCAAGCAGACTCGATTCCCTTGTGGTGAGACCAATCATTAATAGAATAGATTCTATCTTCATCTCCATGGAGACAAGCATGGAGCAAGCATTCTGAGCGTTTGGCTTTCTTCCAAGACGAAACCAATTTGAGTTCAGAATTCTGAAAATGGAGAACCGACTCCGTTAAGACAGCTTCTAAACTTAGTTTTGAAACTTAATGGAACAGAAGTGAGAAAGAGTTTGACATGTAAATAATGATATTTTACAATCTAGTAAATATATTTTTTTTGAGAACAAGATAATAATCACTTGACATATTCACGACAACTAAAGTTTAAAGGAACAATGCTTACCTCTACCACTATTAGCATGTGTACGTCAGTGAATATGCGTGAGCCAGCTAGGCTGGCATCAATATGCATATCAATTATGATGATATGTATATTTAAAAAATTAAAAAAAAATTAATTAACCTAGATGCATTCCTCACCTAATCCTCTCTAAAAAGTCAATGCTACATGTTCGGTGCGATACGAGACTTCCACTTGTTATTAATTTTCCTTCATAGTGAAATCAAATTTCGTAATATCATGTGCATTTAGACACAGGCACATGTTTTGGTTTTTTATTCCAATTCTTCTCTTTTATAAGGGTTGTTTGATTTCTCCTAATTTTGTTAATAGGATTTGTTAAGTGGTTAAAAAAATATTCGAAAATTAAATATTGAAGATCCATTTAGGGGACTAGACCTTTTAGATTGCTAAATCCATTTGGTTAACTTGGCTTTTGAGATTTGGGCCAAGTTAAAAAGTCTAAAACGTCTCACAGGTTGAAAGCCCGTATTTTGTGGATTTCATTCTTGATTTCTTGTACTCATGAACTCATTCAAATTAATGTTTTGTTACATTTTAATTTTCTTCAATGTCAAGTTAATTAGGTTCAATGACAATTATAGATTTGAGTGTCAAATAAAATTATTGACTTTTTGAATCTAACTTACTTTTTTGTAATACAAGGTGTGCAAAGCGCCCGTAACAAATTTTGACATTTGAGATCAAAAGAGGTGCCGCTAAATCGGCAAGCCATCCGCAATCTAACTTATTTTTATATTTGAACTAATGAGCTTAAAAAAGTTCTCAAAAAGATAGGCATTTTGAAAGTTGATGTTTGGTTTACGAGGTTTTACTAGAAGAGCTTATATTTTATGCTGCAAAACCCAGATATGAAGTTTCTAATTTAAGCTTTTCCAATAACTTCTTAAAACAATTTTGACTTTTTCCCCCTGAAGAAGATGCAAGTTGAAATCAAACAACCTCTTAAATTCATTGAAGGACAAAAGGGTTGTTATGACCAAATTTTTATTAAATTTTGATTTTTACTAAATTAATTGGGATTAGGGGCCAGAATGCACAAATAAAAAGTTGTGGGGTCCAATTTGTAATATGAGAGGGGTTATTTGAGGGAATTAGAAGTTTTAGGGGCCCAATTAGTAAATCAGGAAAATTGGGGGCTTAAATCAAAATGCTGGGGGGTGTAATTGACTTAAATAAAAGAGTGGGGGCTAAATCAAAAATTCGAAAGGGCTCGATTGAGAGGAAATGAAATTCCTAGGACTGGATTGTGACAAGACAGAAAACCTGTAAATCCACTGTGCATCGAATCTGTTTAAGCCAATCCGTCATCAATAGGCATCATTTTGGCTTGATTCCTTCTGTAGAGGTGTGCGAGGCTCAAAGACGAGCCAAACCTCCATCAATTGTAGAAATTGAGTGAATTTAGAGAGAGAAATCGAGCTGGTTTAGGTCGGCTGGGCTATCTGTGACTAAGCTGTGTTTTCTGGGATTTTAAGCTGTTTTTGGGATGATTTAATTTGATTAAAAAGCTCAGAAAGGTTCACCTAATCAATTTCTACAAGCCCTAGTGTTGATTGACTGAGGTAAAATGTGTTTTCTGGTTTTCCTTTTCAAGTTTTGGAGTTCTGGGTCTATTACAGACCCGGATGCTATTTCGGGTTAGAAACTAGGTGGAAAGTATGAACCCAGATGGTGATCAGGGTTCATACGTGTTAGGCCCAGGCCCGATAGGCCCTGGGCTAGACTAGGCCGGTACGAGCTTAGTCCTAGATGGGCTCGAGCCAATGAGGCCCAAGCAAAGTGGGGCCAACCTAGTTGGGCTGGGCCGAGCCTTAAGGTCAGGCTGGGCTGCCCCTAGATGGGCCTTGGCCTGGCCAATGGGCTAATAGGCTTGGGCAAAGGGTTTTACCCAGGTAGAGTGGGCTAGGTTGAGTCAACTCGATAAGTTGACTTGGCCCAATGGTCAAACAATGGGTTAACCCGGTGGGTTGACCTAACAATGAATTAGAGGTATGTTATTTTAGGGAATAGGGCAGAACAGGGATAGGGTTAAATTGGGAATTTAATAACCTAAGCAGAGATAGGCTATCTAAGGGAAAATTAGGATTTCTGTTGACTAAACTAGTCTAGAGATGGGTCAATGTTTGACTGGTCGATTCAGTGGTCATTTTAACTCAAATTTTTGAATGTGAACTAGTTCCAGGTTTAGGAGGATGAGATCTATTGGACCAAGTTGGTCCGGGGATCAGGGAAGTTTGGTTCGACTGGAAAATTAGTGTTTTTGGTTGAATCGGCCAAGTTCAGGAGTTTATGTGACCGGTTTAGCCCTGTTTTGAGTAGTTCTTAACCGGTTCATACTAGTTTCTAGGGTTTTGAGGCGGTTCAATCCAATTTTGAGATTTTCATGGCCGTTCAATTCGGTTTAAAGTAGTTTTAGATCAATTTAGGCAAATTTGAGGGCTTTGGAGGCCGGTTCACTATGATTCCAGGGTTTTTAAAGGATTTTGATGAGTGTTGGTAAGTCATATGGGTCTTGGGTGATGAGTAGTGAGCCTCAAGCTACATGCTAGGGTCTCGAAGTGGGATTTGAGCCGATTTTAGGCTGTTGAGCCCTTTTCTTGTGCCAGTTTTGGTGTTGGTGGTGATTTGTGTATTGTGGTTATATATACACTAGCGATGCACATTTGGATTGATGAATCAGGTGAGGGTGACTCGGAACTTCTTTCTTGACTCGGCTTCAATACTGTGAGTGATGATATTCTTTCTAAGCATACTTTTTCTACTATGGTTTTTTGCATGAGTGGATATATGTTTTGTAAACTGTATTTTTTGTATATGTTACATACATGATATGTGTTATGTGGGTTTTGGCTATTAGTGAGCTATGTTGATATGTAATATTAGATTTGAGTTATGGACTGTATATATTTGTTTTAGAATTATATGTGGGAAGTCGTGTTATGTACTGAGATTGTGTTGCTCTAGTGAGCACATTACCCTGTTGGGCGTGATGTGGACCCGATTATTGAGACAAAGGATTCCTTCGATCGAGGTGTAATAACCCAAATTTTCTAATTAAATAAATTTTGTGTCAATTTGTATAAAAGTGCTAAATTGCATATAATAGAAACATTAGGGGCCAAATTGTAATTTTTAAAGAGTGTCATTAAATGAACTTGGGAAGCACGGGGTTTAAGTGTGAAATTAGGAAATTTTGGGGTCAATTGAAATCTGTTAGGGCCAAATTGAGAGAAAATAAATAGGGAGGACCTAACTGTTAGGATGCTTAATTTTCGGGGCCAATTCAAAAATATCTTAGGGAGGTAATTGATGGAAAATGACATACAGGGGGGTTGGACTCAAAATGGGTTATAAATTCCAGTAGTGGCTTGCCAAAAGGGGAAATCAGTCAAATTTTGTCCAATCAGACTTGATCAACTGGCCAAAATTGTGTATAAATGCAATTGAAAGTATGATCGAGCTAGGTTTGCGATCAATTTCGAGAATCTCATTACGTTTTGCTTGAATTTCTAAGTTCAAATTGTTCGGGTGTTCGGGACAAAGCCAACAGGAATTTTCAACCTTTCGCTGGAGATTTCCAAGAATTTCTTCCAGGAAATGGTTCCATAAGGTTCAATTTGCAGCTGGTGATCTTGGTTGAGTTCACAAATTAAGGTAAATGTTGAATTTTGCTTTGAAAACTAACGAGCAAACCTTTCAGACAACTGGGTCAATGAAACAGGTTTTCGAGTGGAAAGGATGGACCCGGATAGAATCCAAGTCTGTCTTGGCCAAACAAGGCCAGTCCAACCTAGTTAGGCTAGGGACCAACTGGTTTGGGGGTTGAACCAGTCCATCTTGTACGAAACAGGACAGGTTCTAGGTTATGCTCATAGGGTTCTCCTTGAATGAACCAACTTAAGAGATGTGATAGGGCGGTTCAGCTTGGTTTTGAGGAAGTTTAGTCTAGTTCATGTCATATTAGTGAGATTTTAAATTGGTTCAATCCGATTTTGCATAGATCCTAGCTGGACCAATTTAATTTTAATGATTTTTAGTTTGGTTTAGTTCGATTTCAATGGGTTTGGTTTGGTTTAGGTGGTTTTAGGCTCGGTTTATCCTAGTTTAGGTGGTTTTAGGACTAGTTCAGGTGGTTTTGGACTCGGTTCAATCTAGTTCAGGGGGTTTTTAAGCTTGATTTAGTTTGATTTAGGGTATTTGAACTCGGTTCAGTCCATTTTAAGGGGTTTCTAGGGGATTTTGATTCGGTTCAACCTGGTTCCAAGGTGTTTTGGTTTGGTTCAGCTTGGTTTAATGGTATTCGAGGCTGATTTAGGCTAGTTTGGGTTGCTTCAAGAATATTTAGTGTTGGTTCATTTTCGGTTTGAGGGTTTTTACGTGAGGTTAGTCCATGTTTTGGGTGTTAAATAATAAACTTCGGGGTGCATGCCAAAGGTTAGGGTGGAATTGAGGACCAACTTAAGGAAACCAAGTTTTTGAATAGTTTTAGTTTTGTATCTGGTTTTGATATATGTTAATGTGGTTATAGATATCCCGATGAGACTTGTTTTAGTAGTCGAAGGTACCCAAGAGATTTGGCCAATTATGTACAGTGAGTGATAATACTTTCTCTTTACATGTGTTTTGATTCTGATTATTGTTTATCTGTTTTGAAATGTGTTATTGGTTTTGAAATGTAAATTCTTGGACAAGTATTCAATTTTGTTAAAAATTACAATGAGCTTTTGAAGTAATTGGCTTGATATAAAATTATGCATCTGTTATATGTATATATATATATATATATTTTTTTTTTTCTGAAAATATATGATGAGAGTTGTTCTAGTTTCAGTTTAGACGAACACAATTGTTTTCGGACATTATGTGTCTTATGTCTGTTCTGGTTCTGATTATGGCTCTAGTTTTGATTTAGTATGGGATCCCGATATGTGATATGTGTGATATGTGGTATGTGCCACCTTTGATAGGATATACTTTGTCGTGAAATGAGATTCTGATTTTGGTTCTAATTCTCCGATACTCTTATGTATTTTGGATTTGTAAGGCATATATGTGTAGTTTTCAGAAATGTGTTTGTTTGGCTCACTATCGTATATATATTTTGGCATAGCTCACGGTACATGTCCCAGCATAACTAAAGTCAATATTATCATTTACTGAGTTTGTACTCACTAATTTTCTAATATTTTTCGGATCGTAGTATGGGTCTATCATTCTAACGTACTTCTCGATTGAGCACGTAAATTTTTGACGAGTTGCTGCCAATGTATAGGTTTTGTTCCTTATATCCCCTGTACTTTTACGGTTGCTCCATTACTTATTAGACAGGTTTCTTCTAGTTGTATGAATTTTCAAGTAATTATATTAATTCATGTATTGTAAGTGTGATTTTGTCTAAAGCTTACTGGGATTGGGGAACCAACCTCAGTGCTAGTTATGTGCCTAGTTTTGGGGCGTAACAAGAGGATGCCCACTGATGTGGTTATAATTGTGCTGCCTCCGATAGTCGAGACAGTGGATTCTTCGGATCGTGAGAGCCATGAGGCTGGAGTCTCGCGATGTGGTTATTGTACTCCCACATGTGTATGTTTTTACTCTGGTATTGCTCACTGTATATATATATGTATAGTTTTAGATTTGTGATGTGATACATATCTCGACATATGTAAATTAGATATCATCCCTACTCACTGAGTCTTGTGACTCATATTTTATCATCATTTTAGATTTGGTGTGTGGTTCTTGTCTCATTTAGTGTGCTAGAGCTGGAGTGCGTATTGACAGATCATTTGATATATAGGCACTCTTTTTGTATTTTTCTCATTTTATATTCTAGAGTAACTATCTTTTACTCTCAGGTACAATTTCGTTTGTGAATTTGGATATGGTATTGGAATGCTTGGTGTATGATTTGTATTATTTGGCATATTAGGGTCGGTTGGCCCTAGTGCCAGTTACATGCCCCGGATTGGGTCGTGATAAGGGGTGTTTACATGTGCTTCTAGTAAGCATTTGTGCAAGACCCGAGACAGCTTCTAACTTCTGGGGTGTTTAGAACTCAATTTGTACATTATATTTTTGCTTTTTAAAACCAAAAAAATAAACTGTAGTAAAAGCAAAACCTTTAAATTGAGGAATGAGTGCTTTTAACTTCGATAGTATTTTTGTAATTAAATAGAAGCTGCCAAATGATACATTTTGACGATTTTGTCCTTTAATATTTAATTATATTCATATTCTACCCCTGTTTTCTATCTTATCTCTCCCTCTTGACTACTTCCTCTCTTCTCAGTCGACTTTGGTGTAGAGATGCTAGGGTCAAGGCCAGGGCTGGGTGTAGTGGGGATCGACCGCAATGGAGATGGCAAGGTTGGTGCTTCGCTTTTCGATGGTGGCAATGGCGAGGTGAGCAATGGCGATTGTGGGGATTACTATGATCTAACTAAGAAAAAGAAAGGAAAAATGAAATTAAAAAAAAGAAAGAAAGAGAAGAGAAACTTGTAGAAGCAAGCGACTGGGAAATGTTGCTTTCATCCTTGTCAAGTTTGCTCTTCTAGTGGTGGCAATGGCGAGGTCGATGGTGGCAATTATGGGGATTGATTGCAATTAACTAAGGAAAAGGAAGGAAAAATAAATTAAAAACAAAAAAAAAAAGGAGAAGAGAAGGTTGCAGAAGCAGGCAATTGGGATTCGCTGTAAATGCTTTTTTGATTTTTGGCGATTAGGGAGTCATAAAAGAGGCAGCACCAACAGTGTTGGAAAGCCTCATGTCCAACCTTGTTGGCCTACTTAGATCCTTGACCACCTCCTTCTCGGATCACTCCCCTACTAGCAATCAGTTGCAAGGCAAAAAGGGGAAAATTATTATAATAGTAAAGTAGTCAATTTTTTTCAAAAATTTCTCTACTATTATTTTACAAAAAAGTTTTTTTCATACACCATTGCACTATTTTTGAAAGCTTTTTAATGTATTTTTAAACAATTATTATTTTTAATTAAAATTAATTTTTATTTACTTCTATTTAAAATACTTACAATTGATTTTTCTAAAACATTTGCAAACCCCCCCCCCCCCCCGGCGGCGGGAAACTAACAGGCCCAACTTATGACATGAAGATGGGTACGGAGCCCACCATGAAGCCCATTCATTTGGTCCAGTCTTTAGCAGCATGCCCGCCATGCCTTGTACCCATTTTCAATTTGGGTTGAACACAACTTATTGCCGTTCAACGGTTTGGTTGGCGTAAATGCGGGAGGGAAAGAAAAGTGAAAAATGAAATATGAAACTACGAGATATTTAAATTTAAAATTTGAAAACATTGAGTTTGGAAAAAGCATATATTCAGAGAAAGTTAGTCTAAATAAAATAAGTTTAGTTGTTTAATTATAGATTTAAGTGGGTATAAAAAATGAATTTAAAAAGAATATTTAAATAAAATAGTTTTTAATAAATAATTTAAATAGAATGAATTTAATTATTTATTTATAATAAATTTAAACAAAATGTATTAAACTTCGTAATAAACAAAATTTAAATCATAAGGAGAATGTCTCAAAATAGCGACTACTAGATTAGCATTTAATCCAGGGTTACATGAAAAGCAAAAGAAAATCTTACTCAAAATGATCACCAAGCACTTTACATTGTTCACTAATTATTTAACAAACCACTTGAAAGAAAATTTCTACCAACAAGAAGGATCAGTTACCAAATTTTACTAGAATATTTTAACCATTAGAAATGGCCAATCGAGATTCAGATTATCATAATTTTTAATTACTCATTTTTTGTCAATTTTAGATTATTATAATTTAATTATTAAATAAAATCTCTAAAATTTCAAAAGCAAAAACTAAAAAATTATATCAACTTAACCAGATATTACTTACCTACTTCACACAAAGAATAGAAAACAATCACCCAAATAAACATATCCATAATACAAACTTTCCTTTGTAAACAATTTACATGACCAGTTATTTTCTGGGAAGCCAAACAAAATAAAAACTAAAGAGAATCAAACCCTAGTCAAAATAGAAACAAAGCAATTCATCACTATCTACACCCACCTCCAAGATAAAATTATATAAAGTAAAAATAAAAAGAGTAGCCTGGAAAAAACCTGTACATTGCACAAAAAAGGATATTCCATGTAGTACCAATCATCAATGCTTCTTCAGCTCCTCTTTGAGGTTGCCTTCAGTTGCCTTTCCACTCAATCCATTCAATTCCGTCGACTTCTTTTCGCCGGCTGATAACGGCGGCTTTCCGGCGACAAATTCTGATCTTAACTCGTCCATGGCTTTTCTCAGCATCTCATTCTCAGCTTTTACAACCTCCAATTGATTCTTCACCGCTAAACACATCTCCACGACACTGTTACTTCCGAGTGAATTTGAAATCGGAACCTCCTTCGCGGAACCTTCTTCTGAATCCTCATTCGTCACGTGTTCAATCCCGATCTTGTTCATTACGAGCACAGGGAACTTCTCGAACGAAATCCCAGCAGCCTCATTTCGCCTTAGCCCCGCTGGCTCCTCCGCAGCCGGGAACCTGAAGCCCCACCGGAAATTCAGCACCGCCCGGTTCATCAACGGCAGGGCGGTCTTGGCGCTGGCTTCCGTGCCGCTCAACAACCCCGCGACCAAGCTTGCCGGCGACCACTCCGATGGGAGAGCCCCAATCTTTTTGCCGGCTGACAGGCCGTTATCCGTCAAGTAACTGGAATTCACCGCCGGCGGGGTCTCGATCATCTCTGTAGATCTCTCTTCTTCCGAGTGCGCTTCACGATTCATTTTTGACTTAATACCCTTCACGAAGTTGGACGATTGCGACTTCTTAAGACAGAAATCGCCGAACCGAGGCTTGAAGTGGAGGAAGAAGCTAGGTTGTCGGTTTTTGTCTCCGACAAGATTGAGCTCGGCGCTCATGACCATGGGGCTAGAAATCGGCGAGCCGAAATGCCCAATCCCTGTTTTAAAAACGATGCTGAACGGGTTCAACGAGTCATTGGGTCTGTAAGCGAACTTCACAGCGGGACCGGAATCGAAGAAGGTGCCGAGATTCAGGGACAGCTCTTTGGACTCGCCGGCAACGACGCCGGACTGAAACGGAAGCCCTAGGACGTTGAGGGGGACCTTGGCTCGGAACAGCGGCTTCTGGTCTTGGCGAAACTTGATCGAAGCCTTCATCTCGCAGAGTGCAGAAAAACCCTAATCTATTGGTGATGTTGATGAAGAGGGAAAAGTAGGGTTTGATCCAATCCGTATTTGATTTGGTAGCGATTTATAATTATTTCAGGGCTGACATTGGAGGTGTTGGGACTGAATTCTGGACTGTGATTTTGAAGTGGCTGGTACGAATCTGCCCTCTTATTTTATCAGAAATTATTCGAGTGTTAATGGTTTTGGGCGTAATAAAAAGTGATCAAAGAGATACTGTGGTCAATTAATTGTCCGGGTTAACAGGTGGCGGAAAAACATCCATTTTAAAAATGTTTAAATTTTGATTTTTGAAGAGTCGAAAATGGAAAGGATTTAAAATTTGTTTTAAAAGTAATTAATTTTTCTGTTTTGCTTTTGTAATTGACTGGTTAATAGTAACAATGTTAACACTCTTTTCGTATTACAAAAATATGATTAATGGCAAATGTTTTTTCCGTACACTTCACCTTTCTTTTTATATTATTAAAGAATAAATGGAAAAATACTTAGAGTTTTTTTTAAAATTAAATCATATTTAAATAAGAAATTATGTTTTTATTTATTACGCTTAGATTAATTCATGAGTCAAAATTTAAAAAATTAGAAACTCCAAAAACGAGACGGAAATTTTTACATATTGGGTTATTATAGAATTGTGCAAAAAATTCATTTTGACATCTTACTAATTATATAACTCTAAAATGAATTAAAAGTTATATATATTTAAAGTAATAATATTATTTAGTGATGACAAATTGATCATTTATAATTTTTATTAATTTATAAAAACTTAAAACACTCGTTGAACATAAAAATACTCCCCAAATATAATCATAATTTTTTATTTAAATTTGTTGTACCACGCGCCAAAATTTTTGGGAGTCTATAAAAAACCTCTTCTTCTTTTTTTCTTTTTTAATTTCATTTGCAACAATTAGAAAACCTATAGAACTCTCTCTCTCATTTTGATGGGTTCCGAATTCTTTTCCTTTCTATCTGATTTGTTCAGCTCTTAGATATATATATATATATATATATATATCTTGTTAGAGAGTAAGTGATCTCTTAAATAAAATAAATCAAATTCAATAAATAGAAAGAAAAAAATGTTATCACTTAACAACATAAAAAAAAGTTTAGTTTCTAAATTAAATGACCTAATAATTAAATATTTTTTAATATTTTAATCTAATCTTAATTTTTCTATTTATAATAACAAAAAATAATTAAAATATTAATAAATAATTATGAATCAAACCTAACTTGTACTAATTTATTCAATCTAATATATCTAGCCTTACCCAAACCTCTGAACTATTTTCGTACTTATCACATAACACCTCGGAACTATCTATCAACCCATTTGGAAAAAAACACCCCTTGAATTTATAATTTTGTGAATTAGACACCGGAACTATACAAATTCAGTAAACACACCCCGTCGTCTCATTTGCCGTTTATATCGCTGACGGCCTGTTACTCATAAGCCTTCCACTAAACCAGTAAACTTCGCTTGAACGGCTTTTATGTGGTTGTGGTCGTCGTGAAAGTGGAAGTAGAAGTGGTGTACTGTCTTTAGTTACATCTAAAACAATAACTGGCAATTTATAATTTCCATTATTTAGTTAAATACAGGAAATTTAAAATTCGAATAATTTCTTTTTGGTAATATATTTTGTTTTTCATAAGCCTTCCACTAAACCAGTAAACTTCGCTTGAACGGCTTTTATGTGGTCGTGGTCGTCATGAAAGTAGAAGTAGAAGTGGAAGTGGAAGTGGTGTACTGTCTTTAGTTAAATACAGGAAATTTTAAAATTCTAAGAATTTCTTTTTGGTAATATATTTTTATCAGGTTATTAGTTTTTTATATTTCATTTTTAAATATTTTTTTCCATACAAAATAAGCATATTATAATAGAAGAAAAAGATAAAAAAGTATGTTTTTTTATGTTTTATAATTATATCTATTTTCATAAGATAATCAAATGAAAAACATTGGCAAGGAAAAAGAATAAGATTTAGAATTTCATGAATTTCAAATCCAAATCTAATTTTAATGTTTGGCAAAAAATAAATTTTAATATTTACAAATTCTATATTGACAATTGGAAATGAATAAAATTTATAATTAAATATAAAATTTTCACTATTATATTATTAAAAACAAGTATTTTTATACAAGATTCAATAAGTTAGTAAAAACTTAAGTCTTTCGTATATGTGGTTATAGGTGGGAGGAAGAAGTATAAGTTGAATAAAAATAGATTAAAAAAACTATTTAATTTGAGAGTGAAACGATGAGTAATACATATAAATGAAAAGAATATCTAAATAAAGAAAAAATTATAAATACAAATAAATTAAAGAATATGTGTGTGTGTTGAGAAGTTTTAGAAAAAATAGAAAATTGAGTTCTTCGTTGTTATTTTATTTATTTTGCTTTATTGTTTTTTATGTAATAAAAATACTATGAGGTGGGATAAGATGGAAAAATAATTTATTTTTTAAATCAAAATATCATCAAATAATATAAATTTTGAAAAAAATATATAAATAATTTAGACGTGATTTACATTTTATATCATTTTTTAAAATTCTGTATACTTTTTATCTTTTCTAAATAAAATTTATAATTTTGAAATTTTGCAAAAAATAACTTATATTTTACAAATGACATTTTAAAAATTATAAAAAATTTAACTTTGTTTTTTGTTAATGATATTACCAGAAATGCAAATTGGTCGACCCTAACGCCTAGTTCTGCGCAATCTTCATGAGCCACGTCGTGCTCGTCGTCCATCACGAAATCGAAGCCGTTCATCTGGATGACTGGGCGTGGCTTGTCGTGTACGCGACACTCGTGGGTGGATACACGAAAACAAAAACGGTTTGAATCCCTATCAGACGAATGGGGCAGATTAGGGGAAGCGCGCTCTCGAATTAGTTCGCTCTCTTCGAATTTTTTAGGGTTTTTATTTTGCCTCCAAAATTTTCCGTGAATTGATTCTTTTATTTAATTCATCTCTTTCAAAAATTTCAAGTTTCCTCGCGTTGTCATTCCTCATTCCTCTCGCTGGAAGGTTTTCCATTAACGAATCTGTGATTGTTTTGCTGAAATCAATTCCCCAACTCTGGAGAGGTTTTCAAAAGCCAAAAATGGTGAGAGCGGTATTAAAAGGCGAACCGAGTTGTAACAATCGTAGTACCAGAAGAAAGAGCGGAACGGAGAATGTCGCCGAAGCAGGTGCTGAAGAATCTAGAGCCGATGCCGCAAGTGACCGCAGAGTTCTTCGGTCTCGATACCTTGCCGTGAAGACTCGAATATCCGGTAATTTACTCTTCGCTGAGTTCTTAATGCGGTTGATTTACTGTTAGTTCCATGGTTTCATTCTCATCTGGCTGTACATGTGTGCATCAGTGCATCCGGGTCAGATTATGCGTTTCAAATTTAGGAGTTGGTTTTGTTGATTGATACCTGTATTCCTCTTTGTTGTTTGTTGCAGATGACAGAGATGACATATCAAAAGTTGATTCTGACAAGTTCAATTCGATCATCAATGAAGTGGAAAGCTTGCATCAACTAGGTATGTATCAGAAATACTGAGGTTGTTTTCTAAATTCTTTGAGCTAGTAGTTTTATGTGACTGTAGATACTTGTATGAAGCGGCGAGTGCGTTCACATAGTAAGTGTGAAAAGCACTGTTCTTAGCGGTTGGTTTCGTTAAGACACTTGGTTCCCATCTGGTTACAGGAGCTTGGAGACTAAAACCTTGCTACTGAATCTGGTTTTCAGTGCAGAAACCGAGAGAGCAAGTTGCAGATGCTGAAGCGCTATTGGACATCACGAACACCTTGGTGAGCTCTGTTAAAGCACATAGTAATGAGGGGATAACTCCGTCAGACTTTGTGAGCTGTCTGCTCAGAGATTTTGGTAAACAAGTTGGTCCAAGTGGCAGCACAGAAGACGTGCGGAACTCTATTGCTTGGAAGGATATCGGTCTTGCAGTTTCTCATGTCTTTCTGAGGGCACCAGGATGCTGCACTATGTATGTGTATAGTAGCATGACATAAATGTTTTTTCATGTGATTTTAATGTTAACTCTTCAGTTTGTTACTCTACAGGCTTGGACCTATGAATACTGAGCCAA
The DNA here is from genome assembly GCA_911865555.2 of Thlaspi arvense. Lineage (NCBI taxonomy): Eukaryota > Viridiplantae > Streptophyta > Magnoliopsida > Brassicales > Brassicaceae > Thlaspi > Thlaspi arvense. Next base: position 61,590 of record CAJVSB020000106.1, read on the forward strand.
AACAAAGGAAGGCTGCTGTTCGTAGAAAACATGTGAGAGCAACAGAAACTTCACGACCTGAAGAGGTGATCAGGCTCCATCCAAGCTTCACTGCTTCTCATGCATAAATATTTGTGTACATCAAGAAGTGATGCTTTCTTCAAACTTGATTCTGAAAGTGACTTGCTTTTATTCAACTGCAAAGAATGAGTAACAAAAAGAGTATATTGCTGTTGAAAAACAAAGGGCCAACCACTTGGTTTGTGTGGAGGTGTTGAATTCTGAAAAGAAGATAATATGTGCATCAAATGAAATGGTGACAGTATACTATTTTTATAAATTTAACCTGGTTGTTATATGAGCACCCTGTAAATAGGTGATGGCATGCTTGATGATGCCTATAGCTATGACTGTTCCTTTTGTTTTAAATTGTGAAGTTTTTTCCTGACAGTGTTGATTGTAGGAGATTCTGAATTGTTAAAAGATTTCTATTTTCTCAGAAAGTTCTAAAATATCCCTTTCCTTTTTTTGGTTTCCTGTTTATTGTGGAGTTATTTTAAGATACTGTGTCTATAATTTGTTTTGAGTCATTTTGAACAAACCTTTGTTGGGACTTAGATGGTTCCATTGCTTGCATTTTAATAATGCTATGATTTACTGTTCTGAAACTTTATGTTTGAATTGGGACATCATCTTATTTGGCCCCATTTCCCACTTATATGAACTTAAAAATTTGATTATTTGAATATTGTGTAGGTATGTTTGCAGCCTTCTATTGTCAAGGACATATACTAGTTTTTTATGCCAACTCTTCCATGCCACTCATAAACGTATGACTGTCTCTTTGATTTATGTATGGAGTTCTGTACATTTACATCATTTTCCCTGGTCTTTCTGCAGCTTGATGAAGCTGCCACGGAAGAGAAAACCGACACTGATAAGAATATGGCAATAATGTTTGACATATTAAAGAAGAATAAGAGGGTCAGGCTTGAAAATTTAGTGTTGAACAGAAACTCCTTTGCACAGACTATTGAGAATATATTTGCTTTATCTTTTCTAGTGAAGGATGGAAGAGTTGAAATAAATGTGAATGACAAAGGCTGGCATATAGTGTGTAAGTTTCTTTGCCATTAATTGACCTGTAGTTCTCATTCTCGCCTCTTTCTTTCGTTTCTTTTGTATAAATTGGGCGAAATCTAATTATTATTATTATATTTTTTGGGGTTCAGCTCCAAGGAATGCCCCAGCTGCAAATGCGGTTGCCTCAGGGGAGGTTTCTTACAGCCACTTTGTTTTCAGATTTGATTTCCAGGACTGGAAGGTAATTGAACATTAACGTGATTAGTTTAAATTCTCAGGTATTATTTTATCAACTTGCAGTGTTGATTCCATTATATATGCTTTTGGGGATTTTCCTATGGGACTTTTCTCACTCATAAACTTTCAGGATAGTTTGTTAGTTTTGTCTTCAAAGATAAATAATTTGCCTGTTTATCAACTTGCAGTGTTAACTCCATTACATATATTATTTTGGGGATTTTCCTGTGGGACTTTTGTCACTGATAAACCTTTGGGATAGTTTCTTAGTTTTGTTTTCAATGATAAGTAATTTGGATGTTTATGTTATCGCAGACACATTATATTCTAAACTTGCCCTTGATTGACTTCACAGTTGATGGTGGATTCTGTTGGTGTTGGAGAAGAGCTGATGCCAAACAGGATTTTGGACAACATTCCAAGTGCTTCTCAGACAGATGAAATACCTGGAGATACTCAAGGAACAGGACCACCCACAACTCCAATCAGAAAGTTATCCCGGAATCGTGGACTGGTTTTACAGGAGCAGACAGTCGCGGAAGACTCCCTGAAAGTGATGAAGCAGCGAGAGCTGCTGCCATTAGGAAGGGAAAGCGGAAGCTTAGGTGATGTGAGTGCACGTTTGATCTTGAACCTTCCTTGGGTTCTGAACTTGTAACCTTCATTTAGGAGACGAGAATTCCTCCAAGTAATTATAATTTGGTGGATGCTGCTACTCTTTTGTATTAGTTTTTAGGTTAGTTTCGAGTATATATGTGTAACTAGTGCTTTTGATACTATCTTTCAGCATCTGTTCGTGGTTTTATATTAATGTTGCTTCTTTATAGTTATATGGTGATGTCATCTTATCAAGAAATTGAAGTTCAATACTGGAGAAGCTAATTGCATTAAAATCTGGGGTTAAGTTAGGAAAAGGATTCAGATGTGTTTGTATGTTCCTACTTTTGTAAGCTTGATAAGTTGTGAGCATGGATCTGGAGCCTCTGTTTGCATATGTTGGCTATAAGGGCAATTGCCGATTTGCCAAGGACTGCTTATGGTGAATGCAGAAAGAACAATTCTTCGTTGATGGTTGATTAAATTCTTATTTATTTTATTATAATTCTCATGGATATTGCATTTGCGGGTGATTATGATGCTTTTTTTAACAATACTATGTTCATATTTATAGCGAGGCAATAGAAATGTTTAATATTAACAGGATGTTATTTACATGATTCAAACCTCTGCTATATTTGTTATTCCCCCAAATGTAGGAGGTATTCTGAATTGCATTGTGGGTTGTAAGCGGCTCGATTTGGTTTAATTGGAATTTCAATTTCTCTAAACTAAAAGTGGGGGTTTGGATTTTTCTGTTTTTGAACTGAAAGTGAATCAAACAAAAACTGAATGCATCGAATTTGAGAAGAGTGTAGTGGCAGCAAGAGTATGTATATAATAAGAGCAGGTCCACTTCTTTAATTTGAAGCATATTCGGTTTGATTTGATTTTTGTAATTATTTGATCTTTTGAATTGAAATTATAATCGAACTCTACTAATTGAATTGAACTGAATAGCTTCCGTTCAGTTCGAATTTCAGTTTTTTTTTATTCAAACTTTCTCCCAGTTTGCATGACATCAGTGAAAGCTTAAGGCAGCTTGAGATCTCTGATTATGCACTTGAAACTTCAGTGGTCAATTCCAAAAACTAGCGCCCTTGCGCAAATTAGGTATTCCATCATGTATATCGAATGAATATGATAACAGGACTAAAATCTCCACCTTCCCTAACCCAAAAAAAAAAAAAAAAAAAGAACAGGAAAACCTCTTCTAGTCAGGAATATAATCATTATTTTACTCAGGAAATTGTAACAAAGGCGTAGTTCAGTTGATTCTTTGGGTCGTTTATGGCAATATATGGAACCTGGGGATCCCGATAGAGGGTGGAGTTTCTCTCTCTCTCTCTCTCTCTCGGGGCCTCTTTTTTTTTTTTTGAGGGGGGGTGGGGGTGGGGATTGTGTCCACATATCCTACTGCTTTCTGCGTCTTTGAAGAAAATAAACGAAATGATTAGTTCAGATTTTGATGACATTTGATTTAATTCCTTCAAAAATAATTTAGCTGAAAATTAATTATAATGCAGCCTTTGAATAATACACAGAATGGGATGATCACGCTAAAGTTCTGGGTTATCTATTCTTCTTAATTTTTAAAATAATCCTCCTACCAGATGCATTGAAAAATGAAATATGAATGCACAAATACGAGCAAGCAATCAACCTGTTCCCCTAATATTCTCTGAATTTATATGAAAATTGTCCAGACGCTGTTATTAGTTGGATTAAGTCTTCAATATAATTGTTTTTGTAACATAAAAGAAATAATAATCATAACTGATTTTTACGTATTATCAGAATAGCTGCTCCCTGTCGATTATTAGAACAACTATCAGGGGTTAGCAAGCCATGCCAGCAAATATTGCTGTAGGAAATAATGGACGTCATGATCAGGAATCTCACCTGCAGTGCAGATTTAGCCATGCTAGATATTTGGGTGATTTTAATTTAGTTTCTCCACTATATTGATATTGAAGGGCATTTATCTCAAGACTCACAAAATGGTCTACTCCATGGTGCCATGGAAACAGCACTGATATCATAGTATTATTCCTACAACAGAAGAAGCAAATTGTCCTCACATCAAAATGGGTTTCTACGCTGCAAAGCACCTGGTCCAATAACAAACCTCCAGAATGACACGGTAAATAACAAAAAATAAAAATAAAAATGAACTGATATACGTTATTGATAGGAGCCACTTATGTTTGACACTAGTTATTACTACCTTAGTGGGCTTTGGGAATGTCAAGATCTGCAAATACTGGGCTGTCGACTCCAACACCCATGGCATTCAGACCATTGTCAACATACACAACAGCACCCGTGATTGCCGAAGCCAAAGGTGATGCAAGGAAAGCAGCTGCATTCCCTACTTCCTCTGTTCCATATGTTTCAGAGTTTCAGTAGTTGAAGGGAAAGTAAGGGCGACAAGGTATGAAATGTTTTTTTGATAGAAATCAAACTTAAACATTTAGAGTTTGAAATTGTTTATTACTTTCAAGGAAGACAGAATCAAAGAAAATGTTTGGAATTAGGAGAATTAGTTGTTGAAACATTTTCTCTAAACAAGTGCAAGCAGAAAATTTATATTGGCAAAATTTTGTCAATTTTGGCAACATGTGCAAAATTTTGAAAGTTGTAAATAAATAATTATTGTATATTTCTGTGTAGTTGGCAAAAATTTTCAAACATAACAGAACATGCACAAAAAGTTAGAACAATGTGACTGACCAAAATATTTAGTTTTCTTGGCTTCACTGATTTTCCAAAATAGTCAAAAGGCAAAAGCACTGTCATATCTATTTAAAATTTTTTAATATACATGGAGATAGAACTAGAAACTTAGACAAGTGTGCATGTATATCATACCATATTTACCACATACATCATGAAAAGTAACCTAGTTGCATCAAAATATACTATTGAATCAACCAAAGGCAGCAAAGGAAAGTTAATGACTTGCCTGCAGTCAGTTCTTTCTGCAATGGTGCATTTTCCAAAGAGTAGTCAATCATCATATCAATGAAGCCAATGGCCTTTGCAGCACGACTTCTCAGAGGACCTGGTGTACAATTGTAATATGTGAGCCAAAAAAGGCAAGATAAGAATTCATATTTCATTAAGAAATTAAACAAGCAGCTCTGTTCGGATCACATTGTCCATCTGTTGTCTGAAACATTCTCAACACTAATAAATAGACCTGATTTGCTACAAAAATTGAAAGCAAACTCTGTAAATGATGTAAAAGGACTGTTTGAAACTATTGAACCACTTAAATTTACAGAATAAAGGGTTAGTGGCAACTAGGGATCAGCCCAAAAATATGAATTTTGCTCTATGGACTAGTTTCGTGGCTTTCAAAGACAGCAAAATGATTTTAAGTAGGAATCAAACTGGTTAACATTTTTGAGCAGGTTAGATAAGATTGGATCCTTTTAAATGAGGACAACCTACTCTTCTCCTCCTTTTGCTGAGATGTTCAAACACAGAACAGCTAGTTCGAACAAACACTTGAAGCTGAGCAAAAAACTTCTAATATAAATTTACAATATAAGAATTGACAGAACTTTAAGGAATATGCACTTGAGTGCATCCATGGCCACTGGGCATAATTTCAGCAAAACCACCACCCTCCATACAAAATCCTAATTTAACCATGCCATAACTAGAATGCTACAGAAAACGTGTGGCATATTATTGGAATGGTAAAGTACCCGCAGATATTGTGTTGACTCTAATTTTGTGCTTTCTTCCAGCTTCAAAGGCCAGCACCTTCATCATGTAAAGAAAAATTGTAATCCATTAGAAAATATAAAAAATCAAGGGGGCTAAATATATTTATGGAAGAAGAACTATAGGAAAATAAAAAGGAGAGGAAGAAAGCAACAAAAGTGATGGGAGAAAACCCTACTTTAGTGTCACTCTCGAGGGCAGCTTTTGCTGAGCTCATGCCTCCTCCATACCTGCATGTGAAAAGTTCTCAATGACCTAAATTTGCACCTTTTGCTATTATCCAGAGGATACATGACCAAATATATTAAGATGCAGAAATAGAGATATACCCTGGTATTATCCTTTCGGAAGCAATGTAAGTTAGAGATACTGAGGCACCACCTGTAATTATAGCACAAGCTCAGTTCCATGATTATCTATAGATAACAAAGGAAAAGGGACAACATAAATCAAATAGGAAGAGACTCTGCCTGGATTCATGATTGGAACGAAATGCTTCAGCAAAGAAACAAAAGAATAACTTGAAGCAGATATGGCTGCAAGATATCCATTTCTGGATGTTTCTAACAGTGGTTTGCTAACCTGACCATGGTCGTAAGCAGTTAAAATGCCATAAAGAAAAGGGGAGATGGGGAAAGAGGGCAAAAAACAGAGGAATAGAAAAGAAAAAAAAAAAAAAAAAAAAAAAAAAGCAGACCTCTGGTCCATTGGCAAGTGAGTGCACCAGAATGTCAATGCTGCCAAAATCCTTCTTAACAGATTCAGCAACTTCCTGCAGATTTATTCCACCAATCAATCAATAGCTCACATGTGCCTTAATTATAAAGTCCCATAACTTCACTGCTTGACACACTTCAAGATCCAGAGACATAAAATTGATAATCTTAGTCATCTACAATGATACTACATGTGATTGTAACTTGAAATAATCTTTATCAATATCAATATTATTATTATTTAAAGGGATTATCCCTATTTCATCAAACATAATTTAGTTTCATGACAAGCCAAAAAGTGCCGACAAAAGAAATCACATAATGAAAGAAAGTCGATATTATGAACTCTGAAATCAGAAAATCCAAGTGAGAATATTATTGAGCTTCAATCCAAAACTGTGGGCTTATACTGATTCACAATATTTTTATTTAGATAATTCTGCAGTTTACATACTATGATAATAGGTCTAAGTTACAACCAATATCTTCAACATCATAGCAAACTTTTTGAATGACTAAACCATGCAGAGATTGTTATTTACTAAGTTTCAGTGTGGATTGCGTTTGATGTTGCTTTTCAACACACAAAACTCTTGCAGATAAAACAGGATGAAAGCAAGGAGAAATAATACCTTAACAGTCCAATTTGTGGACCCTGCATACCTTTTGTTATTTTTTACCTGCATGGAGCAATATCATGGCAATGTCATTTATGAGATAATTTATAAATCTGATGTTCACTGGGGGTCTCTATAAAGTTCTAGAAATTACATCTTCAGGAACATCCTCAGGACTGTCGTACACTGCATCCAGTGGATACACTTTTGTGATCTCCATCAAAGAGCCATCAGGCAACCTGAAACATTATATTTATGATAAGAAGGCAGTTGATGGGGATGGGCCAAATTGAGTATAAGTCAGGCACGTTGGACAATTTCTTACATGCGTGATTCATCAAATTTCCCACGGCGAAGACTGGTCTCGAAAATGTTCAGAGCCTGCAATGACAAATCCATTAGGATCCAGGAATAATATTAAGTGCCCTAGAATCTTTGCAACCACACTTGTGCTCATAGATTGAGAAGGATGTACCGGAACCCATGTTCCCACAAGAATTTCAGCACCTGCAGCAGCAAGAGATTTGGCGATTGCCCAGCCATATCCATTATCATCAGCTACTCCAGCAATAAATGCCCTTTTGCCTGCAAATAAAGGTTAATAAATCACATACTGGCATTGAGGCAAGACATCAAAGTATGGAATAATTGATGGATGTATACATTCCATAAAGCTAAATCCATGTGAAGATTTTATTTTTTCTCCTCTATTTGGGTGAACAACACAAATATAATAGTAAAGTAAAACATCAAACAACTTTAATATCTTCTTACATTTTATCATTCTACACATTTCTTGCCCTACGAAGTTTAAATTTTGACAACTCTATTCCCCCTTGAAGAATAAAAAGAGTAAGAGAAGGGCAAGAAAATTACTCAAGTGCATCTGAAAAGAATGAAATGAGGTGGAGATAAAGTAAAAGAACACAATCAAAAACGTCAGAAACAGAATTTGTTAAGATAACAAGAGTTATTATGAAGAAAAGGGGAACATGGAAATATCTGACCTCTCAAATCAATTGGCAAGCCAGACAGAGGCTTGCTGTTGCTTGCTTTAGACATTGCTTTTGCAACAAATTTTTGTAATTTCACAGAAGAGAATTGGAATCTCTGGTGCAATGGCTGTGCTGATGAAATATGGGAAGAGCTAGTGAGCGCTGCCCAAGATGCTCCTTTACTTCCCCTTCTGAACATTGCAGTGCCTGGCTTAGAGGCTGTGGAAGAAGAATTAGCGCAAGGGTTGGCCATTGCAATGTGCATGGCAGGACTTGCACTTGAAGCCATTTTTTATATGTTGGTCTGTAAATATATAAACCTAAAATTAGCAGATTTTTAAGCTTTAAAAAGGCAAACTTGATTAAGAAATTTTTTTAAAAAAGCAAACACAATTTTTTCCAAGATTAAAAAAATAATCACATATAACATGTAACATTTTATAATCTAAAATAATCTGCAGAATAAAATCTAAGTCACCAACAAGTTAGTAATTATTTCCTTCCATTCTTCTTGGAAGTCTGTGGATACAAATATATTAAAAATGAAATGCAAAAACCTCCCAAGTAAGCAAGAGTTCTTTCAAGTTCTGTGGCCCGTGGGGTGGGGTGGGGGTGGAATCTGTTTTCCTGGGTGTGAGGGATGCAATCTCACCATTTATTCCAATAATACAAAAGCAAGAAGGATGTGGCAGGTATGCAATCTTAAATAGTAAAGATCAAAAACTTAGTTTTACTACTGCAGAAATATTAGCTCATGCATATTCCATTCCCCAGTCAGCCTAGAAATCTACCACCAGGGCCCATGAATCATAGTTGCAGCATTGATTTGCACAACTTGGAGCAAGCCTGTGGTTTTATGCTTTAGAAAACATGTAAACTGGAAAAGAAAACATGTTTGTTCAGACTATCAATGCTCTGAATATTATCTGTAAACATTGTCAAAGTTACAAAAGTTTTGAAACTGAAAATTTCATTTTACATTTGTTAAAAGAATTTCATCACTTTCCATTCTTCCCCATTCAGTCCAAACAAACATCACATTTTGTTTCTCCAAAAAAAAAAAAAGGTTATTTTCAATACTCTGTAAACATTAATAGAAAAAACAAATAAATTACCAAGGATAATCCACAATCTTTAATTTTGCATCACATCCACCTGTTTCATACAATTTTCTAATAGATATATGTATGCCCTCTCCAAATTTTTGGGACTTACTCTTGGGCCTTATCTAGAATTATTGTCCTTTTTATTGTCAGCTTTGGACCTGTCAAGTCCTCTTGACTTCTACAAAGGTAGCTTTGCCAGGAAAACTATAAGCGTTACTCCTCTGGTATAGAAATTAAGGGTCCAAAACCACGTTAATGGAAAGAAAATGAAACAAGGATGGTCCTCTGTCCAGTACAACCTACAAATTATTATCTTTCCGAACAAAACAATAAAACATGCAAACAGACAATATTTCAGATAAAAAATGTATTAAGCAATATATTGACAGAAGCAACTTTCAACCGTTCCATAAATTTACCCAAGGAAAAAAAAAAGATATAACAGCACTCGGAAGAGCATTCCAGATAAGAAGAAAGATCAAAGAATACCCATGTCAGGTATTTAGTTCAAAGCACTTGTGATGATAGTGTCAGAAAAAAGAACTTGAACCAGTTGCCAGCTCTGCCAAGAGATTGACAATGGAATCGTTTTGGCAGCCAAGAAAGATTAGCCAACCCCAAAGTTGTGAGACCAATTTCCCCCAACTGATCAGAACATTTAGCCCCAGAAGTTAACTAAAGAAACAGAGTTTGCCATAACCCAAGTCTCAACTGTCTAAGGCTCCGGAAGAAAAGAGCAAAAAAGATGACGTATAAAGTTTCACCCAAAGAAAATAGGCCATTAAAGCAACGCTTAACATTTTACTGCTAGGAAACAGGTACAAGGACTGAACATTGAACAAATCTATGAATAACGAGATTGCAAAGCTTTCATTTCATTGAAAATAGTGACGTACAAAAACCCAACCGTATCTTTAATATCAATCTTGCAGATTACATTAATGAAGATCCAGCTCATCTACAGAAAATTACCAAAGATCATGGGTAATTAATTACTCTAAGGGTACAGCAATAAGCAAAATTCAAAGCTTTGATCTCCAGCAACACAAAACAACGATTCAACAATAGGCATTGTATTTCGAGCTACATTTAACTGACCTTTGACGTCACTATATACACATATATACAGGGGGTAGAAAGGAACAAAACCGAAATTTACCTTCCTAAAGCTGGAGAAAATGCGCGATTTGAGAGCTGAACTGAAGCAAGAATCAGCTCTCCTCGTGATTATCAGGAGCTTCGAAGTTCAGGGGCGGAGAAAGATATATAAATCAGAGAGTGGGTAATCTGTATGGCATGGGTTTATAGGCTAAAAAGGCTTCGATAATATCGATGTGGGGACTGTTTGGTTGTTCGAACAACGGTTTGGAGAGCTTCGTAAATGCCGAGACCAAAGAACGGGTAGAACAGGCGAACAGCACTGCAGGAGGTTTTCACCTTTTCCTCTGGTTCAGTTGGCGAAACGTTGATCGTGCTCATACGTGGCCCATTTTACGCATTTGCAGGACTTGGGCCAAATCACCAGTGGGCCTTTCTTAGGGTTCCTTTGGATCACTTTCATCTGCTCCATTGGACGTAAAATTTTTGGGATACAAGTTTTTAAATTTTGAAATAAAAGTCAAACAGGCCATGGTGAAGGACTTGGCCTCGCACGGTTTGGGCTTGGGAAAAGCCCAGCCCATTAAAGGTTTTTTTTGGTTTATTAATTTGTAGACAATAGCAAAATGGCACGTAAGAGATTAGGGCTGTATTGAGTTGGATTCAAATCAAGTTATGATAGATCTATATATGAATCCGATAATTATATATTATATTCAAATTCAACTTAATATTCGATTGAATTTGTAATAAGTATTACTATATTCAAATATCAAAAAAATCTGATATCTGAAAAAATAATCTGAATCTAAATAAAATTTTTTTAAAAAATAACATAAGAAATACTTTAAAAAATATAATGAACTGATAAATAATATTAAGTTTTAAAACTATTAATGTAAAATAATTACATTTTAATCCACCACAAATTTTCATTTGGAGATGGCTTGCTGGTAATAGTATTTCCCCTCAAACTAAGCAAAAGTAATTTTGTACAACATTTTATGAGCTGTTTAGATTTCTCCTTTTGTCTAAAATTCAAATTTTATATGAAATAAAAATATTATATTGAAAATTCTTATTATTTAAATGGTTATTTTCATAATATATGATGGAAAAGTGTAAATGTTATTTTAATTTTTTTTTTACATTAACCAATACTTTTGTATAACTAAAAAAAAAGTAAATTTTAGAAGTAAATTTAATACAAAAATTATATTAAATATTATGTCATTTATCCACACAAAGATTAATAACAAAAAAATAAATATCTAGCAAATGAAGCATGTAATTAGTATATTTTGTAAAAATTAATACTTGAAAATCTGAATAACTAAAAGTATTGATGAGTTATTCAATTACAAATTTTTTTAGAATAAAAATAAATGAAACATAAATATTAAGATTAATTATACTATATAAATTATTTATTTTTATTTAAAATATTTTGCTTAACAAAATTTGTTTAATTTTATAAACTAAATTATGGTGCACCTTATTTACTTTTTGTTAAATTCATCTACCTATAAATACAATAATAGTTGTGTGTGTACATATTGTATATATATATATATATACATATATATTATAATTGGAATTTGGATATTTAACGGATCGAATCATGTGAGATCCAAATTTGCTCTATTTATTTCAGATTACGAATTTTTTTAATCAGATTATGTCGATCGAATTTTTTATCAGTTAAAAATCTTAAATAATCGAATTGAAATCGGGTTAAAATCTACTCATTGACAATATTATAAGAGATTAATTAGGGCGAAGAATCTTTCTTAGTCAAAAATGAATAGGGGATTTTATGCGTTGTACATAAAATGTATATTATATATTATATTGTTTCATATTAAAATCTAAGAAAAATTAGTTTGCAGAACTAAAAAAAAAAATTAATTTTTGAGACCGTCCAAAATCTATTTTGCCAAAAAGAACCTATTGTTTATTATATGTTGATACATACTTTATTTCATATTACCGCATAAATCATCCACCTAAACTGTAATACCTTAGCCGTAGACCAATTCTTCCCCTTTCTGTACATTTCTTTACATGACCTAAAATAGTATAAATTATTTAGTAAAATTAATTATAAATATATCACATCATTTTAAAAATATATTTATTAAGTATGTAAGTATATATGATAATGTAATATAAACAATAGATATGGTTTTTAGAAATTATAGTATAAAATATAAAATTATTGGCTATGGATATGTGTGAATGTATAGAATGAGAAGATACATATTTAATTGTTAATAAATTAGAAATATAAATTATTTGAAATATATTAGGAAATTTTCCTAATAAATAATTATTGTGAAAATTTTTTATCAATTTAAATTGGGTTTGGAATATCTTATTTTGGTAATTTAAATTATCATCATCGGGGATAATTTTTTAAAAATAGATGAAATTTTATGACGAATAAAATTGAAGGAGAAAAATATTAATATGTTCCCAGTAACTCAATAAAGCATTTACTCACGGTGATTTATAAAAGTAAGCTAGTATCACCAAATCAGCAACTTATTATTATTATTCCTGGGCAATTGTCAACTTTAGTTTGTAACCATTATCACCAAGTCGGCGACTTCTTGTTGTTATTATTAATATGAAAATTAATCAAATTTATTAGGTTATCATATAATATAATTATTTGATTGTTTATTATAAACAATTAAATTTATTAGGAATAGTTTAATTAAATTTTTATAATTAAAAAATTTTAATTAATTAAAATGAATTTTCAAACAGCAGGATATGATTGGAATTATATAAAAAGACCAAGGGCACAACGGTCTTTCAAAGAAAGCAGGAGCAAATTGCACGTTCACATGCAGAGGCAAGCGCACATGGCCAATTAGAAGAAACTTAGGGGTAAAATAGTCATATTAATCATCAAAATATTTCTGAATTTTTCAAATTTAAAAAGAAAAAGAAATTACGTGACGTGAAGCGACGTGGCTCGAAGGCCAATTACATCACGCCATGCGTCTATTTGTTGGGCCCGGAACGTTCCAGTCGGTCTCCCGTTCGACAGCCTCGCCGCCGTCGCTCCTAATCACCTCTGGTAGGCGCGATTTCAGCCTTAGAGCCGGCATCATTCCGCCGTCTTGAGCGAGGACGAAAGCCGCCATTGTAACTGCCAAACAAAGCCCCACCTTGCCAGCCGTTGTAACTGGCTGCATCCCCTGCGCGGCCGACGTGGGATGAATCGTCGATTGTTTTGGACAAGCAGAATCTTACCCTCATCCGCCCCTCTCTCGATTGCTGCCTCCAAGTTCTTCTCTGTACCGACATCTCCGCTCCCATCGCTGTCACCGTTGCAGATGACGGAGCAAACGTGTTTCTCACAGTAGTGAGAGGGACGGAGGGTTAGGTAAATTGTCGAGATAGAGGAGGGCTTGTAGGGAAAATGAAAGAGAATCCAGACTCCTTGTTTGCATAATGAAGGTATTTTGTCTCAATTTAAACTTCGTCTTTTCCTCAATTTTCATATCCAAGCCACAGGTCTTGACATATTTAGTTTTAAATCCTCCATTTCTCGAGATTTCAATTTTAAATACTTTACTGTGTTATATGTTCACTGACATCCACAGGTACGAGGTGCATGTAAACTCTGTAAAATTAATGTTGCCAAAATCCCTTCCACCGAAAGCAACCAATCAGACAACATAAAATTCAAAATACTAAATTAATAATCACAACGAAGGAAGAGAAAACAAGAGGATCTCCAATAACAGTTTTGGAGAAAATAGAGAGGGCTGTTACTACACTACAGAAAAGCTAGAAATGAAAGCAGTCTGATAAATACAAAGTCATGAAATTAGGCTCGACTTGGGCCACCTTCAGTAATCCTATTTTCTGATTATGTTTGTTATCCTTCATAACCGGCCAAGTTGGTCCTTCATCGGGCCATGCCAAGGAATTCCACCGACCGTCTAGCCATTTTAATTACCAGCAAAATTAAAAAAACAAAAAAAGGAGAAAGTTTAAAAATGGAAATATATAAATCAATTTGCAGAAAGGGTTAATACTGTTGTCAGGGCCATTACAATGAATATCTTCTTTCCTGCCATTCTTCTCTCTGTAGAATTCTTAAAGATGGGATGGAGAAGGTCTGCTTCCTTACACAAATTTATACACCTATTTAGCATGGCCTTATTTGCGTGTTTTTAAGAGTGCAATGCATGGAGAAACTTGGGATTTTTGGTGACCAGAAAATGTCAAAATAAAAAGAAAAGTAAAAAATATAGAGAAGTGCGGTTAATCATCGCTTCTTTACCTTGCATTTTGTGCTATTAATGTATAAATTTACTGGGTGTTAATTAACAAATACGTAATTAAAATAATGTATTGTTAGGTATTGTGGTAATCTCTCCAGAGAAGGAAGATAAATGAAGGCATTTCGGTTGTGTTGTCCTACATCATTGCGTGGTTGCATGCATTGTTAGTGTTCTGAAGATGATGAGGTTTACGCATGCTTAGGTTGTATTGAAATATTTACGCGTGCTTTGCATGGCTTGCAATATAGGATGGAGACACTCAAGGATTTTTATTTTGAGTCCCAAAAAATACAAAGAAAAAGAGGGAACTATTAAAAACGAATCAAAATTAATGCAATGAAGCGGTGAAAATTTTAATTATTTAATTTTTATTATTAAGATATTTAAGATGTAAGTTACATAGAATAACTGATATTGGAAATAAAAATAATATATTTTTAGTTTCAAAATCAAGTAATAACTGAAAATTTTAGAATCACTTTTAATAAATTTTCTTTAGATATGTCATAAAAAATATGAATATTATTTTCTACTGCATTTTCCATTTTTCAGATAGCTTATTGGGTGAACGAATATATCTCCATTGCGTCAGTTTGGAACGCCAATTTAACTGTGAATACATATATATAATCTTTAATTTCTAGTTGAAGAATTTGTATAAAAAAAAAACCCTTTAAATATAACAAGCCATTTTTATTGATTGGCGAAAATAGGCATGACCAAGGAAAAAGGAAAAATAAAATACGAGTCACAAAAGGGATTGAACAAAACGCATCTACCGCAAACATGCAGTGAAGCAGATCGACTCCCACAGACACCCAAAAAAAAAAAACACACACCCACACGCACACGCACACAAACTCTCTATTTTAAATCTTTTAACTATAGGCACCGCCAGTGCCGTAGCCCTTGTTTATGGCGGCCCCGGATTGGGCGTTGTCGGCGGCGGAGCTGCGCTGGGTGCCGGTGGCCGTACCAATCGGGTGCGAAGGAACCACCCCTCCACAACCTGCCCAGCCGGCTCCCCGGTCCCGTGTCCGGGCAACGCCGACATATGGTGCATTCCGACTGGCTCGCCGGTGGACGAGTGGCTATATGTCTCGGACCTCCTCGCCGCCGCGTTACGGTTCATCTCCTCCTGCTTTCTAAGCTCCGCCTCAGTAATCCTATCCTCTTTCTTTCTCTCCGCCATTTCTTTCTGTAACGGGTCTCTCGTCGTCATCTTCTCCGCCTGTCGATTCAGAGCAATTAGAGGCTTGACTTGCAAGAATGATCCTCGGAGTATTTGGAGAATTTCAATTTGTCATCTAATAACATTTGAGCAATCAAAAACCCGAGTTCTAAATTTGGACCAACGTGATCCGCAATACCATTGCCTGTCAAAAAAAGGGAAGAGCAAACCTTTTCTTGGAGGGTGGCTTTGGTTTTCTCCATGCCGGACTTGGCCGACGCTCCGATGTTCGCCGCCGTCTCCTTCATCGACTGCATCTTCTCTAACTTTTCTGTATAGATGTTTTTGGAAATCAAAATCTAAATACAAAACCAATAGACTCGACACAGGTAGTTTACTTTTTGAAAGCAACTTGAACACGATTTCAGTGGATACTGAAAGCGAGCAGAATGGATATTTAAACAGGTGATAGATACGAGTCAGGAGGTCTGGGTTGCTGCCACGTGTGGCTCTGGCACTCGGTACCATTTTCTTCTTGGTGACACGTGTACGTGAACTATGCATGAGCTTCTACGAGGTGACACGAAGACGTTTGTCGCCACGTATCGCGTCTTGGAAGTCCCCTCCGCATTTCGAGCGACAAAATGAACGCAACTCCCCAGGGGGTGATGGACTCGGGTCGGTTCATTCAGGCAAATCCATTCTCGGCCCTTATTTCTCAAAATTCTTTTTTTTTTTCTTGTTTCATTTTTGTATTTTGCTTTTCTGAAAATGCATCTTACCTGGTGGTTAATGATATCACTAGTATAGTAGAATTTGACTGAATCATAAGTTATATTATTGTAAGAAAAATAGATAAGCTTTGGTTAATAAATTAAGTGAGAACAAATTTTTTAGGTTCAAAATTAAGGACATTTCACATTTTTTAAAAAATTAAAAAATTTAATTCTAAAAATTTTGAATATATTTTGCATTTCTAAAAGCCTAGGGATTATACATTTTAATTATTTTATCAAAATCTTTTTCAAAATGTGAATTTAAAATTTTTGATTTAGTAATTTCAATAATTTCAGAAAAAAAATTCTATATGCTTTAAAATCTTGTACCATATAATTACAAGAAATTTTGGGCTAGTTATATCTATACAGGGAAGTAGCTCTGAAAATCGTTTTCCATCCAAAAAATAATAAGAAAACAAAAACAAAAACAAAAACAAAACTAGTACTTGAAAAAAAGCCCTTTGAATTGTTGTTAATCACCTCATAGCGCTCTTCAAAGTATTTTTTTTAAAATAAAACTTTATAAAGAGAAAATCCAACTCTATTGATAATTTGTAGGAATAATATTCAATTCTTATTCCTCTCGGTATTACCTATTCCAAATTGCAGCTTTACTGCCAACTTATTGAAGCTTGCAAATACTTTGCTCATCAATGATTTAACTCTCAATAGCCAAACGCATTTGGACTTCAATATAGTTTGAATATATAAAAATGCTTTAGTTATATATTTGGAGATCCAACAAGTTTTATCTGGGGATAGCATGAGGTTAAATAATCCCAGACCCGTTCAATAATAAGTTTAGAAAAGATAAATATAAATAAAATAAATTTGAGAAAAATAAAATTCTCTCAACTGAAAGAGAGGGACAATTGTTTTCCGACTTGGCCAAGCCTGAAAACAAAACAAACAAGGCTTGGGAACAATTGTACCACCATTCTAGCATCAATTGAGCATCTTTCCTCGCTCAATGCACGAATTGACAAATCAAACTGGTGATCAATCAAAATCGCCAATCTGGTTTTAATCCTTCCTTACTCAATGCACGAATTGTCTTTTGTTTTAAAAATATTTTTTATTTTAATCAATTTTAAGTAATATATTTTGTATTATAGTTTAAAATTAGTATTGAATTAACATTTTAAATTAATTTAGCATGAGTATTCACTTCCAAACTAAAAGGAGCAACTTTTAAAGTATGTTTTATCTAGTACATTCATCTAGATAAAATGTGAAGAAGTAGGATTATCAATAAATTAGATTTTAATTTGAATTTTACATAAATTCAATCTAAAATTTATGATTCGAATTTAATTAAAATATTCAATTGATTAAATTCGATTATAATTATTTATAATTAGAAATAAGTGGATTGAATACGAAATTAAATAATCTAATCCGTTAAGGATTTGATTTTGAATTTTAATGATATTTTTTAATTAAATTAATAATACTATACATATGATATTAATAAATTAAAAACTGTAAAGATTAAATTAAGAAAATCAGAAAATTTAAAAATCAATATAATAGATGAAATAGAGTCGAATAACTTAAATGTAAAAGATGATTATTTTCTTATCAGATCGGATTTTCTTATTGAATTTTAGATTATTTATCGAATTCGGATATGATTTAACAAATATATATCCTATAAAATTTTAAATCAAGTTTAGATATAGTAATAATTAACCAAATTCAAATTTAAATATACGGATTTAATTCAAATTTAACTTATTCATAACTGAAGCTGAGAGCACCACGACAAGTGGCCTAGTGAGCTCTTGATTGCGGGGATTCCATGTCAAAGAGGCATATACATCATTTATGAAATTGCTTGTACTTCCTGCGGCAACTTGGAACAGGGGTTGGTTGAATAGTTAAGACTAGAAATTTACTGAACAGGAGGGAGTGTACCTTCGTGTTTGGTGCTTATCCACCGAGATGGTCACCTGCTAGGCACCACAGTATCAATTGAGCTCTAGATGGGTCGGCCCAGTATCTTAATTTGCAAGGCGCGTATTTGTATTCAACTCCATTTACAGATAGGAAATCTATATAACATCATAGAGTTGTTATGATGGGTTCCACCAGGCAGGCTCTCCGGCTAAAATGGCTATGCATTTCTCAAAGCAAGTTACAAAGAAAGATACATGGTGTATTTTGATAATTTGTTTTATAAATATTACGAGTAATATTATTAAAAAATAAAATTTAAAACCTAGATATGAAATATTTATGTTATCCTCCCTCCCCATATAACTTATTCTATTCAAATTAGAGATTTATCCTTAATTGATTTTTTGTTATGGTCAATTTTCATGCGTACCAAACATGTTATATACTGAATATAATGAAATATTTATCTAATTTTTATTCTTTTTAGGACTTTATAATGAGCCTTAATTGGAATAAATGCTTTTATGCAACTAATTGAAACTTAAAAATTAAAATTGTAATTTTATTTAATAAAATAATGATTAAAATCTATTGCATCTAAGGAAACAAATACCTATTTTCAAGAGTATAAAAATATGAAGTAAATTCATTTTGTAATAAAACTGTAATATCCAAAATTTTAGAGTATTATTAGAATTTAAAATCTTAGAAAGACTTAATTGAATAAGATAGAATGTTAAGGACTTAAATAGAATTGATTATAAAAAAAAATTAAGGGACAAAATCAAAACGAATCAGAGAACTGGGAATTTGATTGAAATAATAAAAAAGTTACGTATTTTGTAAATCTAAAAATTCCACATGGATCCCGCGACCGGATATATCCAAATTTTGAACAAAATTTAGCAAAATTGACTCGAAATCTCTGAACCTATATATGCGATGGTGAAGGAGGAATCAAAGCCCCAAATCAATTTCTATCAATTTTCTTTCAAATTATGAAATCTCTCGTTTTCAATTTTCTGTAGCCAGTCGGTTTTTTTCTGAAATCTGGATTGAATCCAAAGTTTGTCAGTCGATCCACTCAACTTGCCCCATCGCCTAACTATTCCGACTGCCACCACGGAGACTAACTTCAAGAACTCGAACAAATCTCCAGGTATTTGTTTAATCCTTGTTTCCGATTTCTGCAGTATTAACGGTAAGGAAGAAAATACTATAAAGGATCCGGATCAGTGTCAGTTTGTGTCACGAAATGGGTCAGAAGTTTGCATTGGGTTGGGCTACGGCCCAACGGGCCAGCCTTTAACCTGTTAGGCTTTGAGGAATGGACTGGGGGCTTCCTCGGCCGAATAAATGAGTTTGGGCTAATTCGAAATTTGGGCTGGACCAAAAACAAAAAGGACTGGTTTGGTTAATCATTGGGTTTAGTTGAAAACCGGACATTGGATCTGGATTAGGAAGAAAAAAAGTAATAATAGAGAAACCTGCCAGTTTACAGGGATCCCAACTGTTCTCTTCCGGTTCAAGGCACAAAAATTTGGATTAAAGTATGAGCTAACTAGTTTAAGGTCAGTTTAGGAAAAATAATACTGATTTAAGCCCAATTCAAAAGGTTTTGTGCATAAAATCAGCTGGTTCAGTAGATAAAGTGACTGGTTCAATGTGTATACTGTCCAATTCAATATATTTATGTCCGGTTTGGAGTGTATTGTAGCCAGTTTAGTGTCCTGCAAGGCTAGTTCAATGTATTAAAAGCCGGTTCGAGAGTGATTTAGCGTATTAGATACCAAATCATGGCTAGTTTGACATTTTAATAAATGATTTAAGACTAGTTTAAATATTTTAATAATTAATTTATAGTTTAAATAAACTAAATTTATATTTTGTAAGTCTGATTCAAGGTTTTATCACTTGGTTCATAACTTATTTAATCGATTTGGGGCTTTGATAGCTCAATATGAGTTCAGGCACGAAAATCTAGAATTTTATTTAGTTCCTTAATTAGGAAAATTTATTTATACAATTCTTAGATATATTAGAGACATAAATTGAGACATTTTACTTATTTTATGATTTTAGATTATTCGTACGATACTTGTTGAACTGTGTTGCCAGAGATTGGACTTATTAGGTTCTGTTGTTTTGTGAGTAATAACATACATTTATGAGTATTTATTATTTTTCATAATTATTATAAACTCCGATTTTATATGATATTTCTGATTTTTGAACATTTGATAAAATTCTGTTTTAAAAAGTGAAATAAGGGATATGTATTAAATTTCTGAAATTATTTGGAAATGAATATCTGTTAATTATGTTTGACTTTGTACATGGAAAATTCTGTTAAATTGTTTTTGTTTAATTCTGAAAAATTCTATTAAATGGCTTCCGTTTATTCTGAAAAAAAATAAAAAGTTTTGTTGAACTATTCTGATAGTTCGGAAAATTGTTTTAAGGGAGTTTTGGATTTTAGAACACTACAGCTAACAACAGTAAGCGTTAGCCTGATTACCTTAACTTGTATACATGTATTTTCGGCTGACTATGTGTCACCGTCCTAATTATCGGCTAACTGTGTGTTGCTGTCTTGATTATCGGTATATTGATATGTTGTTGTCCTGCTTATCAGAGGACTGACATGTTATCGTCCTGATTCAGCAGATTGTGAATTGCTATCCTAATTTCTGATATATGTTATGCTTTGGATTACAATGTTGCATAGATATACAAAGATGCTATCTTCTGATTTCTATTATGAGCTGACTGTGATGTCACTTTACATGTTCCGTTCTGGATTATATGAGTATATGGGCATACAAGGATGCCACATTTCGATTTCTATTATTGGCTGACAATAAGGTCGCCTTATATGTTCCGTTATAGATTACGAGTTCCCTAATAGATTCTGATTTATAATATAGATGAAAATGATTTATTATACTGTAAAGTTTTTCTGATACCTGTAAATGATTTGTCAAAATGGAAATTTCTAATAATTGTAAAGGTTTTGTTACAAGGTAAAATTTTCTAACTCTATATGATATACATATCATTTATTCTCGTAAATGCATGTTATTATTCATTGCGTTTATCAACTCATTCCTTTTTTTTTTTTTTCTAGATTCGGAGTTCGATACTCGGTTAGATTTTGCTACTTAAAAAGAGTCCATTTGTTTTTGCTGTTTCCATTCTTAGTTGAGCAAATTAGTTATTTTTTTTTATTAGATTTGTATTTCTAGGTTTTATAGATATCTCTATTTAACTACAGATAAATTCCTTGTGGATATGTTGTTAGTTTGATTGAGATTTTGGATTAGACATTATTTTTAATTTTATATGAGATTCTGTTTTAGTTATATGTTAGCCTTGTAAGGTTGAAATTATTCTAATCCTAGTGCCAGTTATGACTCCATTTTTCCGACTTGTGACGAAAATAGCTACAAAACTATCAGAAAACTTGATAATTACAAGAGAAATAAAGGGCTAAAACAACTAGTGTTAGTTTGTACGGGGTTTTCTTTTTCTATTATTATTATTATTATTATTGAAATGAGTTTATTTTATTTAGAGGATATTTGGTTTGTTTGCTTTCTATTTTCATTTTAGAAAAAACAAAAATTTGCAGTGAAAATGTGTTTGGTAAGTTGTTTTATGTTTTGATATTCTTGAAGTATTTCCACAATGAAATGAAAATTGAAAATAACAAAAAATTATTTTGAAGTTTTTGTTATGTAAAATTAAATACATGGTGACATTTTTATAAATTAATCCATTTTCTGCTTTCATCATCTATTGCAATCTGAATTGGGAGAATAGTAGCATTGATCTTCATTGTCCTGCCGCTAATCTTCATCGTCACCAGTGAGACTTGGCCATTAGAGAGCTTCATGGTCAGGTAGCTAGGGTTTTGCTAGAAGAGATGAACGGTTCAAAATATTTTGCATTTAGTCCCTTATATCTTTTTATTATTAAATCTAATCTCTCAACTCTTCGTCATTCTAAAATTTTTAATTTCTATAGTCGTATAAAAAATCTTAAAACTTAAATTTTATTTAATTAAATCCTTATAGTTAATTCATTGAAAATGGGTAAAGTAAATAATTTTCATTATTCTTATTTTTTGAAAACAGAAAATAATAATTCAAATTAAACATACTTTATAAAATTTGAAAACTTAAAAATAAAATTTGTTTTTAAAAAATAAAAATAGAAAATAAAAACAAGAAAAGTTTTCACAAGCCAAACTTGCCCCTGCTTTCCTTCTCTATGTTTTCCAACCCTCCAAACTTGGAAGGCTTTTTTTAAAGAAAGAAAAAACGAAAACGAAAACAAAAAACAAAAAGTTGGGGGACCCACCTCTCACAAACACAAGAGCCTTGGCTTATGGTCAGATACAGTGCTCTTGACGGGATCAGAGTGGAAATAGTAATCTTACAAACCCGTATTTGGTAAGTATTTAATAATAAGATTTCATCACATAAGGTAATTTAGATTTCATGATTAAGACGATGAAATTCAAATCCCATTTTATCATTTGCACAATTACTATATTACCATTCATTTTTTTAAATAATGGTAAAATTATAAGTATTTATAATATTTTATATTTATATATTATATATAATAATATAATATTATTATATTATAATACATTATAATATATATTATTTATATCTATATATGTTGTGTAATATAATATAATATAATATATATAAAATAAAATTCAATATTGTAATATTAGAATATAAAATTTTTAATTTTTAATATAGTCTAGTATATTAGAATTTAAATTTTTTTCTAATTTTAAAATTTTTCTAATAAAATGTATTTTTTTATTGAACAATTTTTTTGTTTCTTTCCTCCTAAATATAATAATAAAATAAGAATTTTCATTCCATTTATATACACCAATCACACTTATAAAGAATTTTATTTAATTCAATTCTCATCCCTATTTTTATTTTCATTTTATCAAAAATTATTTTGTCAAAAACTATTTGGTCCTACCAGACGTGACCCAAATCTTTTAAATGCAAAATTCATATTATGTCTGTGTTATTTATTTCATGGTTACAATAAGTCCACCGTGCCTCGAGAAATAATCTACACTCTTTTATGTGGTTCATAATTCTCTGTGTTTTGGTGGCTTAAAGCTAACAAATGAAAAATCTAAACATTAAATTCTAAGTGCTCCCCGATGACAGCCCTGTGGGGATTCACTTTACGCTTTCTCACGGGAATTTTCAAGGAAAACAGTGAAAAGCCTTTCACACTTAGGTGTTTGTTTGGTATGCCCGATTTTTTTTGTTGTATGCCCGATTTTTGTATTTTAAATTATTACCCCAAATGTTAAAATAAGTCAGTTTAAGAAAAGTCAAATAACATTTTTGGTATTTACTCCGAAGACACTTGCTTATAAGCCTTGGATCGGTTTCGCCGCCTCAGTGAACGATTCACCTAAAATTACTAACCATACTTGCTCTTGGGAGGAATTAAAAATGTACCAAACATGTTAGGCTGGTTTTGTTGGTTGAATAAAAGTAAATAAGAATAAATTATTTATTTTTATTTGATTTCTCTAATATTTAATAGGTTGGATAATGAAATTGAATAAAAAGTTTAAATAAAATAATTATTCAATTAGATTTAGATAAACTATACAAGAGTGAAGAAGACAATTTATTCAAATCTTATCTAGTCTATCTATACAATATTACTTTCAATATCTATAGGCCATTTGCCATTATCACCACTACCTACTGTTGTTGCTTGCTACCCATCACCATTGCCACCACCATCGCATGCCACGACTACCATTGTTGTCTACCATTCACCACCACCACCACCTCCAGCTATCCCTTGGTGTCGAATACCCACCATCATTACTTACTGCTTGCCACCCACCATTGTGGACATCCCACCTATCCTTACGTGCCTACTATTGTTCACCACCACTACCACTACCACTGTCACTGTCATAACCCATCACTCGTCCCATTACTCGCCACCCAACGTCACTATCCATTGTCATCTATCATCACAAATAAATAAAAAATAATTTTTAAAATTTATATATTTATCTGGTATTTTATTCAAATATTTATTAAATTTATCAATATGGTATAATAATAAAAAATACTATATAACCTGAATCCTATACTGAGATCATGCCTTATGTTACTTTATCAAATCCAATCTACCAAACTAGTTCTTATTATATAATAGTATTTTTTTGTCCACTAAATTTATAATAGTTTTAGTAGCACAAAAATTTTAAAAATCTGAAATCACAAATTGTTTGACAACAAACTTATAAAATTTCTAATCTAACTAAAAAACTTAAAAGTTAGATCCATCAAATAAATTATATAGTCAGAATCCCATAAATGCCACCCTTAAACTATTTGTGGGATTGTGTAAATAAATAAATAAATTACAAAAACATTTTTTCTATTTCCAAAAATTTGTAGAATTTGACAAATAAAAATTTGTTTTTATCAATTTATGCAAAATGCAAACATTTTGTGCACATAGTTAGTAATGGTAACGGGACAGGAGAGGGTTAGGGACTTGAATATCCCGTCCTTACCGCATTGTTAGTTGGGTTAGCTGCGGGAATTCACGATTGACACTGAGAGGGTCAAAGGTTTTTGTTATCTTTTTTAACTTAAATTTATTTATAATTCGTAATAAAATATTTTAATATTTATTATATTAATAAAAAATATCTTTTTATACTTATGATAAATATTAAATTATTTAACATTAATATATATATTATCAAATATGTACATAAAATATATCATATATTATGTAATAAATCACTTTCCTATATTGATATTAGTTTTTTTTTTATTATTTATCATAATAAATTTTTTTGAGATCATGTATTAAATTAAGCCTTTTTGGAATTGTTAGATGTTGATTTTGAGTAAACCATCTTTTAAAAGAAATCAAATCGTGATGAATGGACGTAGAAAGTCTGTTCATCTATAACTGAGCTTTATTAGAAACTCCGTTACCG